>PKML01010201.1:584388-616632 GCA_002933935.1 Eutrema yunnanense | reverse complement strand
TAATTAAAGCTTCAACATAAGAATAATTATTACTATACAACTCCAAAACACACAATTACACCAACTAACGAGAAAATATATAATATTAATTATGATTTAAATTTTGAACCGGTTATTAACAAAATTAGTATATGCGAATGCATAAGTTTGGAAAAAAATAATTAAATGAAATAAGTGAAAAATGACCATATAGTAAGTTCATATTTGAAAATAAAATATTAAGACAAACTACTTAATTTATAGATAACCAACTACAATTCAACGGAAAATACATATAAAATGAGTTTATTATCATAATTAACAGTATAACATCTATAAATTGATACTCGATAAATTAATATCTCGACAAATCAATACATTTTTTCGGATCCGAATTGGTTTCTCGGACAAATAAATATATCGAGGATTTTCAAAGCCAAAACTTAGCCATTTACTAAATGATCGTCATAAAACTTGAAATGCTTATTACCCAATTTTTGTTAATGGAAGAGACTAAGTACCATTGAAGCCAATATAATAGACTATGAGAATCGTTCACATATTCTTTAAATAAAAAAGATTGAGAAGTTAAACCAACTCTTGCAATAACTTCACTCCAAGTTCTCCAAGTTCTGGTGTCCTAAGAATTATCTTTGAAACCATTGAGTCTAAGAATTATCTTTGAAACCATTGAGGTTCCTATTAATCTACTTCTTTCCTCATTGTTCACAGATGAAATGGACTAAAGATCATTAAGAATGATCGCTATTCTAACTTCACAAAATTGCTAAAACTCTAAGATTTTGTGAAAATTTGATTGATTTTTACATCATTACCCAGAACAAACGATGTGTTTCTTTTGAAAGGATGTTCGTTGATCGCATCAGCTCCATCTGCAATCACAACGCCACATATATCGCAATCTTTCCCCTCCTATAAATCCAAAACAACACGCAATATTTCAAATTTTGAACACCCGAATCTGGTAATGATAAGATACATAAAATTTCAAATTCTAAAATCATACCTTGAGGTAGGTGCGAGCATCGATGAAAGAATAAAAATGGTGGAAACAAATGTGAGAAGCGGAACCATGGCTACCGAAGGCGTTGAAAGTCACGGCGGCCATCGAGGATCAGTTATGTGAGTGAGATTTGTTGGATTTTTAGAACCGAGAGAGGATATGTTCTTCGGAGATGGGGAACAAGGAAAAAATCACAGATCTTTTGTCAGCGGTCTTTCACGAAGAAAGTAATACTTGGGCCAAAATATCTATAGATTCCGGAACAGAAATGTAATATTATACGTTCAACTAAATATGTAACTTATGAGAGATTTGAAATGGTGTTAAGAAAAAAAAAATATATATATATATATAACTATAATTAGAATCACACAGTAGTCAAATACTACATATAAACACATGAAAAAAGAATAATATTTTAACATATGTAAACAACATAATTAAAAGAAAAAATCGTTGTTATATACAAACACTAATAAGGAGAAATAACAAAACACACGCATATACACACAATGCAACTATAAACCGACTATTAAACTAAAATTCGAAATTAAAAAAAAAATTGTTTCTTAAAAAATAGCATATAAACAAATTTATAAAACATGAATGTAAAATAAGCGCATATAAAAAAAAATATAAAACATGAATGTAAAATAAGCCCGAGCGAAGCGCGGTGGTCAATCCCTAGTAACAATAATTAATTAGTTTCATGTGGTTATAATATAATTAATACACACATTCTATTAGGTTGGTGGGATTTTTAACCACTTTTCCAGAGTAATTATTTTAACCTTGTCTTAATAATTAAAGTTGAAAATAACTATTAAGACCCGTAGGCTGCATTCTAAAAGGAGTCAACCAGAAATTCTAATGTGAATACAAAAAAATTAGATTCTAGGATGAGTTAAATAAAACATAATCTGATAATCTTAAGAAAAACAAATATTGTTTTAGAATAAAACTTTTTCTCCATGCCAAATTGCCAATATATTATCCCATCTTTTGGATATTTTTTTCACTAAAATTATCAGAAATGAAGCTTAATTATTCGGCAAACAAAAAGAAGACAATTTACCGACAGAACCAAAGCCATTATGTGATTTCTATTGTTTTCTAGGAACATAGTTTTTATGAAAGACAAATATATGATTTGGCATATTTATTTATCTACCAATCAAGAAATTGGGTCAACCAAATCAATATTTTTGCTAACACACCCGACAATCGAGGAAACATTTGCACGAAACAATTTAACGTAAAATATGAGTTATACAATTCGAGTTACGTATAAGAGGATCGAAACGAAATCTGATCTTCTAAAACCGATTCGAACGTGTAATTTTATAAGCATGTTTTCTTTTATAAACCGATATGTCTATTTGTTATATACATTGCTGTGAGACAAGCGAAAAGACAAGTGTCAATAGAGTAAGAGGAATGCAATGATAAAATTGGAAGCATTTTCTCTTTAATCGCAATTAATAAATTTAAGATACATATAACAGTTATATATATATATTTTGACGATTAGTCTAGATATTTAGATTTAGAATTTTCATATCATAAAAAATAGCCATGCACGCATGTTCACATTACATTGGGCATTAGGGTTTCATTCATGGTGGGTAGAATTGGGTGAAGTTGGTTGGACAAATCTAACAAAAATATATTATATGTTTCTATAATGATATTTATGCAGATATTGAGACGGACGTTATTTTATAAACATAGTAATGTAATCTAAAAGGAACATTAATATATACGCCGACAAATATTTTATTAGACACTACAGTTGATATATAATTAAGGTCATATATATATATACACATATATATATGTTTTATAATAATAATAAAAATGGGTACGTATGCGTGGATGAAATACCTTGAATTGTCAAAATGTTAGCTGTAATAAATCAACAGTTGAAAAAGACTACCCGTGGCCGCTTCTCCCTCAAGATCAGTATTTGGTACACAAATCATTTCTTACTTTTATATATAGTTTAGTTATATATATGTGAATATATAAACCCCATCTATGTCACATTATTGAAAAGCTTTTTGCTGTCAATCTCCTTGGTTCTCTTCAAGGGAGAGAGGAGAACTTTTCTTTTTCTTTGTTGCAAGATTGGTAAAAAAGATCAAAAAGCAAAAATGGAAGAAAATCTTCCTCCGGGGTTTAGATTTCATCCTACAGACGAGGAGCTCATAACGCATTATCTTTGTCGGAAAGTCTCCGATATAGGATTCACCGGTAAAGCTGTCGTCGACGTTGATCTCAACAAGTGTGAACCTTGGGACTTGCCAGGTAATTATACTTTGATCATTTGTGTTCGCCTATATATGTGTTAGATCATCTTCAAATAACTTGTGTAATAATACTAATTAATAGCTTCATAAGAATATGTGAGCATGCTTCCTTTTGTCTACATGTATTTTTTACAATCATTTTAGAAAATATATAATATTAAATGTAAAATCAATCATGTCTTCGGCAAATAGGATAGAAAGGGATTGATCGTAACATTTAATATCAATACTAAAAGACATAAAATACGTACATATAACGATATAATATAAATGAAACCATAGTTTGTGTTACTTAATTTGTTTTAGTAACCATATTCTCAATTTCTATGGGAGATCGTAAATTAATTAGGTTCTATATATAGGTGTATCTAGCCTACCAAACATCTGGAGACTGGAGACTATATTATACATACATATGTATATATAAATTCTTTAGTTGGTTAATAACATAATATTTTGAATTATTATATTGCATCTATTAAAAAAAAATGTTAGTATTTGTATATACGCAGGTCACTGTGATATAACTGAAATAATGTGTGAATACTTGTGCATATAATATATATATGTGCAGCCAAGGCTTCAATGGGAGAGAAAGAGTGGTACTTCTTCAGCCTAAGAGACCGGAAATACCCAACCGGTTTAAGGACAAACCGAGCAACTGAAGCCGGTTATTGGAAAACCACCGGGAAAGATAAAGAGATATACCGAACTGGAGTGCTGGTTGGGATGAAGAAAACCCTAGTTTTCTACAAAGGAAGAGCTCCAAAGGGTGAGAAAAGCAATTGGGTTATGCATGAGTATAGGCTTGAGAACAAACAACCCTTCAAACCCGCTAAGGTACATATATATAACAAAATGTTATCGAACTATATATTTGGACGTTAGATGATTTTTTTTAATCAAAGTTAGATTTGACGCCAATAAAAGATAATAAAAATTACAATTATATATATAAATACACTCAGCTCTGGCTCAATAATATAATATTGGTCCATGTTCAATATCTATAGACCCTAATTTTATATGCATATATGATAAAAAATAAAAAAAAGATGTGAACACTTAGTTTGTTTAACAAAACTACATGTACGTATTCTATGCATTTTAGACTCTTTTAAATGTTATGGACTATGTGTTTTTGCACTTTTGACACATGCCACGAACTGGATATGTATACATTCAATTTTAATATTGGACAAAATTATCTACCTAGAAAATGGATGTACCTGTTTCGTGCTTAAAAATAGTATATATTTGATTATAATTTCCAGAAATGTTTAGTGGAGTATCAACTGTATACATAAAAAAATACACATGTACATTAATTACAATCTGATACATGATCTTTAATTGATCATCTAAATTTTCAGGAGGAATGGGTAGTGTGTAGGGTTTTCCAAAAGAGCACAGCAACAAAGAAACCACCAGAACAACAACTTCAATCATCTTTTGGATCTCCATGCGATGCAAGCTCATCAATGGCAAATGAGTTTGAAGATATCGAGCTTCCGAATCTGAATTCAAACTCATCAACCGTCGATTACAATCATCTTCATCATTATTCGCAAAGCAGCCTTTATTCAGAAGACAATACTACAAGTACGGCTGGTCTCAATATGAATATGAACATGGCTAATAATCTTCCAACGTGGACAACAAGTCTACTTGGCCCGCCTTTATCTCCAATCAACTCTCTGTTGCTCAAGGCTTTCCAAATTAGAAACTCTTATAGTTTCCCAAAAGAGATGATCTCTAATATCAATCCTTCTCCTCTTCAACAAGGAGTCTCCAATATCATGCAAAATGGTTCAAGTTCGTCTCAAGTGCAACAGCAACAACCGCAAGAGGAAGCGTTTAATATGGACTCCATATGGTGAAGGGATTCAAATAAATCATATAGTAAATTTGAATTTCATATTAACTTGTTCTTAATTATGTAATTTCCATCTATTTGAATTGTATCATTACACACACATAGATCTTCTATGAGGTCAAGTAAATTAATTAGTGCATCTTTTACTTGAAAGTGGGGAAAAGTTTCCCATGCATGTCCTGATGTCCACGTCCTTTTATGTTTATAGGTTATATGCTTTTATATCGTACGGAACAAAGAACCCTCTCATAGCCTCTGTATTTTAATTGATATGTATATTCAGAATTGATGGTTAGAAATCTATTACATGTTCATCTTTTCTTGATTTTAGGGTTTTTTTATTTTTTATAATTTCAACTTCTTAATTTGATATTTTTTTGTTTGGTCTGCAAACCTTAATTCAAATAATAAATTACTAGTAGGTGAGAAAAGATAAAAGAATTGGTAGTGTACATGGACCATTTGAGCCTATAAATTACAGAATAGCAAAGGAGCCCAAAACACCCAAACAGTTGAAGCTCATTAGAAAAAAACCCTTCTCTTCTTCTGGTTAGAGTTTATGAGAAAAGATGGTTCCTTGAAGTGTCTTGAGTTAATGTCTGAGTTAGTGTATTTATTGCTTCCAAACTTAGTTGCTGCTCATGTGTGATGAGGACATGAAAGACATCAAGTTGCAGCACGCATACTCACATGGTTGCTTTGAAAGCAAAGTTTCAAAAAAGGCTCACAAATTCATCAATTGCTGAGCCAACATCAATGGAGATCAAAATTGTTGCAGACTTGATGACAAAAGACATACATCAATATACATTTGCTTAATACTTTATTGAATAGTGACAATACATTGACAAAACATACAATTTTTTGTAAAAGAAAATCATAAATTGATGCGTCTTTTTTCTCCCTTTGGCTTAGCTCAAATCTTCATGATTCCGAGATCTCTCTGCGACAGGACTAAACTGCTCTGCTCTGCTCTTTGTTACTTAACATAAGTTGATAATGAATTATCTCTGTCTCCTGATTATAAAATCTCCACTCTCTTCTTCTCCCATCAATGGACAGAATCATTTCTGTTTCACAGCTCCGACAGACTCTGGGACCATTGTCGGCTACAACCTCCTGAGATTAGGTAGCGCACGCCTTAGCGTGATGGACTATCAGCTTCTTCTAAACTAGAAATTGCAGATTCACCATCAGCTTCATCCCAATCACTATCATCCTCCACATCATCTTTCTCCTCCTCCTTCTCGTCATCATCATCATCTTCGTTCTCCCATTCAGATTCACTGTATGACTGGTTTTTTGCGGTCTGCAAGAACCAGTAGGTAGTGAAAGAAGTGAACAGAGCAGAACTTGCGTGCTTTGTGAAAGTAAAGAGATCTTAAAAGTGTATTAGATTGGAAGTCCCCAGTTGAGGAAGAGACCACTTACAAGTTCGTTCTGCATTTGCTCTATTGTTTTCTCCAGTTCAGAGATATGCTGACTAAGTGCCTGCAATAATCGACAAAGAGAAGTTTTCATAAGCAAGCTGCGACCAACTTGTGAATCTAGAATGCAATTTGTGTGGAGAAATTTCAGGAATTTCGAACCTCATGGCGTTGCATTGCAATGGAACGTTTCAATGCTTTTGCTTTTGTGAGAAGATTTCTTGGTCTCAAGCTAATTGGTCTCTGGTAATTCTTTCCACGGTAATAAATAAGCGCAAATCCTTTAGGAATCTTTTCTATTGCCACAAGAACTCCACCGCTCTCGTACTCTAGTAACCGGGCCGTGTCCTCAACAAACGCAAGACTCTTCTGTTTCGATATAAGCTTCACCAGTTCTCTGTGCTTCCAATGCAGATGCATATTCTCGATGACCCCATCGAAAACACCACGGATACCTGTTAGTTATGCCCATGTAAAGAAACTGTTAATTCATATAAAAATGAGACATTTGTTCCATTCTATTACAACCTCTCATTCACTGTAGCCATACAGGAAACGTCAGAATGCTTAATATAAAAGGACTCACCTAAGGGTAAGTATGACTTCATTTTCAATCCCACTTTCCGGAACATAATTCTTTCTTCCTCAGAGATGACCTCTTGATCATAATCAGGTCCGTTTGGAATCATAGAGGCTTCTATTTTGGACAACAATTTCTCTGCTCTATAAAATTTCGATTGGGCCTGTCACAAACCAACAGAGTAGTTAAATACAGTAAAACGACTTATTATGACGGTTGCCACCAGATATCTCACAAAAGACTTCAACGTTACAAAAGGTCTACTTACAAGGTTTAGTTTGTGCTGGATTCGTTTAACAACTCTGGCACTTGCGACCCTTGAAGCTTCTTCAATCATCTTTTCTCGATGGTCCGGAGTTATCTCTTTCCCCCATCGGGCTTGAGCCTCATAAAATTCGGCCAGGGTGCCAGCTTCTGCTGGTACTTTGTCTCCAACAGGCTGAGAAGCCTCAATGTCTCTTACTCTCTCTTCGACTTCGCCCAGAGTACCAGCTTCCGCTGGTACTTTGCCTCCAACAGGCTGAGAAGCCTCAATGTCTCGGTTTCTTACTCTCTCTTCGACATCTTGAATCTCTTTTGTTAATTCTTGTCGTTCTGCCAAAGTAGCTGCCACACTTGAAGGAAGGAAGTCCTTTCCACGGTATATTACAATGTAATACTTGTTTCTGAGCAGCAAGACACCCCCTGTCAATGTCTATAACGACCAGACAAGAAATAATTGAAACTTAGCCTTCTGTCTGAATCTTTTCTGCTTTTTTGCTATTTAAGCAATGGCCACTCAAATGTCAGATCCTCCCCAAGAAATCATCACAGGTTAATAAACGCTATGCATGAATCTTATATTTCTTTTAGTTTCCCGATTTCTTTTAGTTTAGATATTAAGATTGAAGCTCAAGGAATACCCAGTATAGAATAAAGAAACTTTGGGTGAGCAGGTAAACAAAAGACTTCTTGACATTTCTAAGTCTCGATCTCACCAACATGTTGTGAGGTCTCCAGTCAACTTCTATAAATCCCAGTATAAATCATTAGATTTCAACACGAATATATTCCTAAATAGCCATCCGAAATTTAGGCTTAGGGGAATGACATATACTTTTCTGCTATGTTCTATGAATCAATTCGTGAGACTGTATCAGTATTTTATCTCAACAGTAACATTTCCCTAACATTTAACATTAGAGAAAAAAGAAAAGAGAGACCTTTATCTCATCCGCCATCAGTTTGTTATTTGTATTCTGGATACCTCGCTTCACGGCGATCTTTGCAATCAGACTTTTCTCCCAGAGCTTGAGTATAGCAGCTGCTAATCCTTGGTGATTTCTGTTTCTACCTGTAAAGTGCATATTAAAGTCTAAAATTTGGCACACCAAACCCTCCGAGAAAAAATTGTCTAGGAATTGGAATGCATCTTACCAAGAGAAAAATGGCATGGGAGAGTTTTACCAATCTTCCTGAGATTTGTCATTTCGGCATTGGTCAGATTTGATCTCATCCCAGTAGGAAGAAGCCTGAAAGGTGTTTTATAACCAGGAATTGTAGGAGGTAGTAAGTCAGCGTTCACAGGTAGCACACCCGTACCCCACCACTCGTGAAAACGTGGGCCTAAGCTGTCTAAAAGACTGTTAAATTCAGCTTCTTCTTCTGTCATAGCCTCCTTGCGAATCGGGTTCCTGACAATTGGATCTTTGATTTCCTGAGGTGCACATTGATTATCTTTGGAATTTGTTGCTTCATCGCCAGCAGAAGATACATCTGGAACAAAAAGAGTTTCTTCAGGTCTGGCCATTTGATTGGAGATTACAGAAGGTCCTTGATAGTCACGCCCACGATATACCACCATTACACTTCCTGCCCTCCATATCACCATTCCACCAGTTCGACGCTGCCCATTAGAGTAAATCCAATCAGTTTTCTATAAACCTAAAAATTAGACATGCATCTTTTGCAAAGTCCTGTTACTTAACTCTGGTTTTTACAGACCTCGAATTTACAACTGCGTTACTGTTCCCAAGAGAGATCATATGTCTTTCACTAAACTTCTACTGTTCTAATAAAAGAACTATAACCATTCTATTGCAGACCTAAGTTGAGATTAGGTGATTATTGTCCCTATAGATCATGAAAATCGTTCTCCCTCGGGCTATCTACCTTCAGGTTTTGCACCTCAAATTCAGCTAACGTCCTACAAGCCTCTGTTAATTCTAAACTCTCCTCCAACAATCAAGAGATCTTTTACCAGGAATCAATGAAGTATGCAAGGGAACTGACCTCAACTATCTCATGGGCCGTCCTCATGTCGCGAGCAAGCACTTCATGGAACTTGAGCCTCACAAGTTCTTCTTTCCTCCACGTATCATGAATCTTCTCCATCACTGCCTGCGTAAGCCCAGCTTTTGGAATACTGATCCTTACCCTCAGATACATTCCGTCTCTCCTCAGCCGCCGTAACTCAGAATCCTCAACCGTAAGCTCCGCCAGTGATGGAGCTCTAGCTCTCCTCTTCTTCACCGCCGCTCCTCCATCTCCCTCCATTCTCTCCGCCGCTTGTTCTTCCTCGTTCTTCTCCCATGGCAACAACACATCATCCTCTTCGTCACTCTCTTCTTCTCCCTCAGCCAACATCATATCAGGCCTCACCCACTCTCTCTTCAACAAATCCCCCAATCTCTCTTCTCCGGTCACCGGCTTCACATCTCCGCCGTTAATTCCGTCTCCCTCGTTATCTTCCACATCCTCCTCATCGTCCGAGGCTAATCCTAAGTTCCGTAGCCGAAGAACGATCCTCTCAATCGCGCTATGCCCTCTATCCTTCTCCAAGTACCGTAGTTTCGCTTCAGCTTCCTCCTCCGCCGACCGAATTTTACCTCCGCCGTTATGTTCGGCAACTTTCTTCCCGGTATGATCGCCGGCCCCGGCGGATGACGGAGGCCACTTGTCTATCCAAGGAGGGGTGCGTTTAGGATTCCGCTGATCCAATCGGCGGTTGTTATGGCTCCTGTTGTTGCTGCTGCTACGCTCGCTCGTACGGAGCGAAGAGAATGGCCGAACAATGTGACGCGAGGGTTTCGCAGACAAGGAATAGAAGAGCAATGCGTGGAGCGAAGGAGACGAACAGTAGCGAGAGCTCGAGGTCAGAGGAAGAGAGCTTCTCAGTGGCATTTCCGTAATATTGGGCGGAACCAAAGCCATTGAGCACATAGATTTATCTAGAAAGCTTCAGCGAACTGTCTTCTCCATCGTCTGGATACCGAGAAATTTTTTTAGCAGACGGATAAGCCGAATAAACAAAATCAAAGACCATGTGGATAAGATTTTTGTTTTTTCGTCCTAATATTGGGCTTATTTAATGGGCCTCTAAAAAGCCCATTTCAATGAACTTACTTAAGTACAAAATTTTACTATAATCGGAAGAAATTTTGTGCCGTCCGGGTTTGGGTAAAACCGGTTTCGTTGAGTCACCGGCCTTGCGTGATTCACCGGTAATTCGAAATTCGAGTGAGAGAAACTCCGATCGATTTCAGTCTCTGCCGCCAATTTTCGTTTTTGTTGTTCTTCCTATCTTCGTGCTTGTTCTAGTGAGACGAAGGAGACAAACCTACCATGGGTCGGCCTCCCAGTAATGGCGGTCCGGCGTTCCGATTTAACCTGATTGAGGTGATTGAATCTTTGATGATATTCTCTTTGTAATGTGATGTGTTTGATGGATTTCGAGCTTCCCGAGTTGAAACTAATTTCTGGGAAGGTTTTGGGTCTCTTTTTTGGGGGGGGGTTCATGATAGGGTTTCTAGATCCTGAGTTTTGATCAACGAATTCAACTTTCGTCTTGTCGAAGTTTTCTAATTTCTATCATGAAGCGCCTTTTGGGTTTCTAACAAAAAGGAAGTTTTGGTTTTGTTTACTTTGTTGTTTGAGCGATTTGCTTTTAATTTTACGGGAGACTTGAAGGTCATTCGATGAATGTTCTGAAAATCCATTAGTTCTACTTTGTTAAATAACTAGAGTTTAGATTCATAAGTGTTTCCATTTATCTGTTGTGTTGAAGAAAAATTATATTCAGGAAATTGTTCTATGGGTTTGTGAGTTCTTGGAAGAGGCTTTATCTTGTTTGCTTTGACTAATCTTCAATGCTATAAGGTAACGGAGATGGAAGCAATTTTGCTACAGCATAATACAGCAATGCCAGGTCGACATATTCTTGAAGCTCTTGCTGAGAAGTTTAGGTATATACTTCTCGTTGTAGCTCAACTCCTTGGCCTTAAAATCACTTTTGTGTGTTTATCAATATCATCTAAGAAGTGGTTACATTTGTTCGCTGTCTCAGTGAATCAGTGGAGCGGAAGGGGAAAGTTGTTGTGCAATTCAAGCAAGTACTGTTTTTTTTCTTTCACGATTCATGAGTTTTTTCTACGTTGGAGTTGCCTCTTTTACTTAATGGGATTTTGTTTTCATTTTATCACAGATCTGGAACTGGTTCCAAAATAGGCGATATGCTCTAAGAGCAAGGGGAAATAAAGCTCCTGGAAAACTAAATGTATCATCCATGCCGCGCGGTGTGGATTTAACTAATCAGATGAGAAATGTGCTCCCACCATTAGCCGGTCCTAAACCCACTCATATGTCTGGAAATTTACCCGTCATGACGCCTGCCCCTTCCGGTATTTTAGGTGCCTTATATATTTTACTTGCAGTCAAATAGGCTGAGAAGCTTATTCATTTGAATAGTTTTAAATGTATTTTTCAATTTTACTTTCTATACATAAGTCTAGATCAGTATGGGGTAATTATTGCATAGATGCCACTTTTGTAATTGTTAACCGCTTATTCTCTTAGTTCCCGGTGTCATGAGGAGTGGTTCAGACAACTCCTACTTGGAATTTGAAGCCAAATCAGCCAGGGATGGTGCATGGTGATTCCCTTGCATTGGATCTTCAGTATTTTTGGCTGACTTATGATTTTTTTCTTCAATCTCATTACATTCCAGTGTTTTTCTCTAATATGTTATCTCTTTTGTTTACTTACAGGTATGATGTGCAAGCTTTCCTAGCTCATAGAAACTTGGAGATTGGTGATCCGGTAATGCTTAACCAATTTCTAGTTGACTTCATTGTCCCCCTTCTTCGTTTTGCTAATAAACAAATAATTCTATTGGGTATTTCAGGAAGTGCAGGTTCGATTTGCGGGTTTTGAAGTTGAAGAAGACGAATGGATAAACGTCAAGAAGCACGTAAGACAAAGGTCACTCCCATGTGAAGCATCAGAATGTGTTGCAGTTCTTGCTGGAGATCTCGTACTTTGTTTCCAGGTTTTAGAATTTCTTTCTCTATAAGTATTCATTCATTAATGGATGTTATGAACTAGTTTCGAGTTTATCCCCGATGGGACATATTTTTCATTGTATAACATCTTCAGGAAGGCAAAGATCAAGCTCTTTACTTTGACGCCATTGTTCTTGATGCACAAAGAAGAAGACACGATGTCAGAGGTTGTCGCTGTAGGTTCTTGGTGCGTTACAGCCACGACCAGTCCGAGGTTGGACGATAATCTCTCTCGCTCTCTCTAACCTTTTTTTTCACCTGTCATGCTCCATTTGGTTTCATGGTTGGGGAATCTAAAGCAAACCCTCCCTCACTCACCTAATTTGGATTTCTTTTCCGTTATCCCAGCAGGAAATCGTTCCCTTGAGGAAGATTTGCCGGCGGCCCGAGACAGATTACAGGCTACAGCAACTTCACAGCGCTGCCAACGACTTTGCTAACTCGAATCAGATCCAGAAACCCGCTCCAGACGTGGCTGCAAAAAACCCTCTTTCACAATCCGGCGCCTCAGTTCCCATTGTTGCACCCGAGCTGAAAGATCCGAGCTTGAGCGCCCCTCCAGCCACTTTGGTTCAGCCTAGCTCCAATGCAGCCACTGTCCCCGCTGGCTCTGCATAGGCCGTCAGTTGTATCCCCTTTTTGTAACCTTTCACAGTCACTAGTTAGAGCAGTAGAGGTTAACTTGGGATCATATGCTCTTGTAATATTAGAGAATGACCTAGTAGTCATCTAAAACTGTATCATGCCATTTTGTTTAATCCTTCATCATGTATGATGGAATAATTATGGTTTAGTCCGGTTTATTCATCATCTGTTGATGGTCATCGGTCTCAATTTTTTCTTTTTTTCTTTTTTTCTGACGTCAGTCATCGGTTACTCTTTTGAAACAAACATGCTAGTAACATGTGGGCTAATTTATTCGTAAGGATATTGTTTGCAAAGTCAGAAATCTTAAATGTGTACCTCAAGCTGAGTCATCTATATTTGAAACTTTAGTGGGAATAAGATCAATGAGGTGAAAAAATATTTTGTTACTGAAGTTTTCTGTAAATGATTTCTGACTAGAAGCAGAACAACATTTTTTACAAACAATTACAACTTACAGGTGATGCAATTAAGTTGAGTGTTGCTTCGTATTTCCCTTTTTTTTATAGGGCAAATTGCTTCTTATGTCCCTAATAATGTATTTTTGAGTCCAGGACAGTTTCTTGCAAAGCTTGCTCCCTGTATAAGAAGGTGAATATGGAACCAAAACCGGTTAACTGATAACCAGAATCAAAATCAGCTAACACAGCCGCGGTTAAAGTTTGGCTTGGTACAGTTTTCAAAAAACACGGTCACAATGCCAAAAACCAAAATCGATCACAAAAACGGACGAGAACCAGCGGGTTGCAGCTAAAAACAGGACTATTCTCTACGTCTCGTGATTTGGAATTGAATTGGTAAAAGGAAAAGATAAACCTTGGGGCTTCATCTGGCAAGCATATTTAGTGTTACAGACAAGTGCACCGGCATGGCCACAAAGGCTCACGATAGCAGGGGCATGTCCGTAATAATTCCGCCCTTCGTTCACAAGAACCACCGGGTCCTGAGGCCTACGGTGCCACACGACTTTCTCGGGTACCAAATCGTTCACGCGGGCCTTTTCCCAGTAATGAGTGCCGTGGTAGCTCTCGTATTTGAACACACCACATAGCCGAGCTTTATGACCACTTGGTCCCACGTGAACCTCTTTGCACCGTTTGCAAACTTTCGAAGGATAAAGAAGCAAGAGTTTCTTCAGACCAGCTCTAACTTTCTCCCACGCCATCAGAGCGCTTGCCCCAACATATTTGAGATCTTCAGTGGCTATACTCCTGATATCTTCGTCTGAGATTTGCGGGTTATCGTGAAATTCCGAATATTGCAGGATTTCTTCGGGATGGATGGCTCCTGCTTGACAACATAGTTCCAAGACTGCGGGAACGCGGTCATAGTCAAACCTCTGCTGGTGTCTGATAACACCTTGATACATGTTGTGTAAGTGGAAGGATTCGACAGGCACAAGTATATCGTTTATGGAACCTGGAACCCATTCGTGTAGCCTGTTGTTGCCACGCCGTATATAACTACGGCATGTTTGAATCAAATGTCCTTCTTTGCCAACAAATACTTCTGAGCAGAATCTGAAAGTTTTTAGGTTTTATATCAGTATAAAGCAGAGTTTTTTATTCAACAGCTTGGAAGAAAGAATTTGAAGCTTACTTGCATGTCAGGACAGGAAACACTTTAAGAAGCACGGTGACGTTAGTGAGTAGATTTCGTCTGGCTTCAAGGATGTCTTGGGCCACAGGGATAATCTCTTTAATCGGGTAATCTTTTGCTCGATTTTCGATTCTTCGTAGAATCATTGGCCGGATTTTTCTAAGGTCGTTAAGCATTGATTTGTTGATTCTGGAAGGCGTAGTTGAGTAACTAGCTCCTTGAAATGAGCTCAAATGTCGCCACAGTTTCTGTCTCCAATTCGCCATGGCGGGATTAATCTAGACAGAGAAGAACGAATCATGTAATAGAGATAACTCAAATCTTATAATCATATGATTCTTATATCAACGGGTGAGCCATGATTCGATTCCTCGATCAACACAAAACAAAACAAAAGCTTGAAATTTCTGTCTTAGTAAGATAATCTTACTTGCCAAATCGCTGAAGTTTTCTTCAGGGAAATTCTCTGGTGGCGAAACTGATCGGTGCTTCACCTCAGAAATCCTTCAAACTGGAAAGTGCTAATCTGGATTTGAGGAAAAAACCCTGTAATCTGCAGATTCGACGACGAAGAGGAAGATAGATTTTGTAGAATCTACTTCGATTCCGATCTCGATCTCGTCGACGACGTCTGGGTCGATCTAGGTCGCCAACTTCACAAATTTTTGGAGATGAGAATAACTGTGATGGAATAATTTTGGTTTAGTCCAGTTTAGGTTCGGGTCGGGTTTTTTGGGTATTTCGGATTTAGGCTCAGATGACCGAAACGGTATTCGTTTGGGTTCGGTACTAATCACGTTCGGGTAAAATCGGATATGTTCGGGTATTTTTTCTCATAATATAAAGAAAACCCGAAATAATTCAAACAAGTCCACATAATTCAAGAAACGTTTACAAGTCCCAAATTGCAAATACACAAACAAAAAACATAGAAATAAAATCCATAAATTCCAAATCATATTGTTAAAGTGTTAAAAGAGATGGAGTAAAATAAAACAAAAACATTCCAAAGTTTATGTGATATAAAACAAAAACTCATATCAGAAATAACTAAAAAATTAACAAACAAGTTTTTTGATGAGTATATAAAAAAAAATGTCGACTTTACTCAGCATATTTTCGATTTCGGATTTGTTCGGTATAACAAAGGGTTAATTGGTTTTGGGTTTGTAGTTCGGGTTTCGGTTCGGTTCGGGTATTACCCGAAACCCGAAGTACTTAGACACTAACACCCGTTCAGATATTTTCTAGTTTGGATCGGGTTTTTTGGGTCGGGTTTGGGTTCGGGTTTCAGTTAAAACGCCCAGCCCTAATCCGGTATATTCATCACGCTTGTAACATGTGGGTTCATTTATTCTTCAGGATCTTAAATGTGTACCTCAAGCTGAGTCATTTAGATTTGCAACTTTAGTGGGAATAAGATCCATGAGGTGAAAAGAATAGTTTGCTTGTGTAAATGATTTCTCAGACTAGAAAGTTAGAAACAGAACAACAGTTTTTTAGTTTTTACAAACAATTACAACTGTTTTTCTTGTTACTGAATAACAATGGAAATGAAAAGAAACTAACAGATGATGTTTTCTATCTTCTGTAAAAAAGGGCTCAGTTCTCTTTCAACATTTGATCCAATGCCCTACATATCTATCTATATACAGTACAATACATCATAGATGGTTGATACTAAAACAAGTGACCGACTACATCGGCGCTGGTAATCTCCGGCTATAGGATCCTGCTCCAGAACCCGACCCTGATCGAGATGGGGAATGAGACGGAGCTTGAACCGGGGACGAGTTAAGAATCTCCTTACCAAGGTCTTTGATCTTGTTTATAAGCAGCATTTGCTCTGTCTGAAGCTGGACCAAATACTCTTCTTGTTCGTCCTCCAAACTCTCCAGCTCTTCTAAAGCTTCAGCAAGACCTTCGAGATCTCCATCGTCAATCAAATTCTGAAACTTTATCATCACCTGTTTCATCTGGTTCGACAGCAACAGCGCTTTGTTAAACGGGGAGCCAGAATCCGTGCTGGCCCGTCTCGGAATCTCTGTGACTTTCCTCGTGACTCTGACACGGATCTCCCCACGTGTCACTCCTTGGAGAGGTATCCACTTGTCCGCAGTCTCGTTTGGCTTTAGCCGTTGGTATTCCACAACGCAACTACCGATGCTTGAAGAAGAAAGCAGAGTGTTATGGTCTTTGACATATAGCTCCAAGGAGCTCCCATCATCTGGAAACTCCATTGTCTGGTTCCATTTCGGATGCAATGTCTTATAAACCACCTGGAAAACATCAAAACACCCCAACAAAAAAACATCTATAAGTTTTGCTTCCTATGTCCCTAATAATGTCTTTCTGAGTCCAAAACAGTTTCTTTAATACCTTAGTCCTCTGTTTCTTCTCTCCATATTGAACCCTAACATAAGGATCACTTGTTCCTCTAAGATCCGCGGCCACAAGATCCCGCGCTTCAACAAGAACCAATTCAATCAAGCCTTTACTAGAATCCGCCTGCGATTAAACCGGAAAAAAACTAAACATCAATGAGGAAAAACAAAAGAAACAGAGTGATTAATGTCAACACTTACTTCGCTGTACTCAGGACTAACAGCTTCGATCAACAGCTCTATTTCTCCAGAACTAACTTCTTCAAGAGGAACCCATATATGCATTTCGCAGTTATTGATTCCTTGAAGACTCAATGTAGCTGTACCGATGTTGTCCGTGCCAAGCATCTCTTCTCTATAGCATTTCACCTTTAGAGATTCTTCTCCTGCTAACTCCTCAAACTCAAATTTCTGGTTCCAGACACACTCTGCAGAGTTCACCGTCTTTGTCTTCTGTATAGTCTACACAATAACAATATTAGATAAATGCACACATTTCCAAGCACAATTATGCAGAGATTACTTACTTTTCCATACTGTAGCTTGACAGAGGCCTCGCATTTTCCAGTCTTGTCTTTCGAAACAAGATTCTTTCCGGATAAAACTGTGACAATAATTTTCCGGCCGGTTTTCGAGAATAAGCTAGACAAGCCATCGAGTGAGTGCAAAGAACTCGAATGAACACTGTTCAAGCTATGTGAGCCGTCTGAGAAATGCCATTCTTTCAAGAGTAGCCGGACAGTCAACTAAATAACAAAACAGGATTAGGGGGTCAAAATATAAAAGAGACATAAATTGGGGAGTAAAACATAGAAAAGAAGAGAATGTATTGGTCTAGTTTTTTATATATACCTCGCCGGAGCTTACTCCTTCAAAGGGAACAACCATCTCAATTTCTTGACCACAGAAGTCAGCGTGTTTCGCAATCACACCGTTATCAGATCCAACGGCCCAAAACATCGTTGAATCATCATTTACGTATTTCATCTGTACATTCCAAGAGAGGAAAACATTAAAAACGGCTCGTAACGGCAACAAACGGTAAATACTTTAAGAGTGTGATTATTCATTGAATTACCTTAACTTCACAGCTAGCGAGACTGTCGTATCTGACACTCCCAGGATTATTCTCATAGAGATTAAATTTAAGTGTCCCTGTGTTGTCATGTAAGATCATATTAAACGTCGACTGATAAGCTGGATTCGATCCAGATCTCATCTCGGTTCTTCGAGACAGCTGTTCGAGCTCGACCTCCACAAATGTCTGAACAGGTTTGTCTCTGCTGCTGTTACTGTTTCCGCTGCTACCGTCTCCAATGTCGGAACTTCTCGAGGGGCTTCCGCGAAGCACGCTGCGGTGAAGATTGCTTCCAGAGACGACGGTTACGTAGATGATTCCTCCGACGGCTGTTTTGTGAAGATCAGTAGCTGGTAACGAGAAACATCCCCGACGTGGCTCCACCATCTTCTTGTTCAACGTTTCCGTCAAGATTTTGACCTGAAAATGGAGAAGAATATTACGGTTTTGCCCTTTGTAGTTGTCAGTTATTTTTGGCGGTAAATTTTATATTGGAGAAATGAAAGGGGAAACTAACCAGCCAAGAGGAGACGCCGGGAAGCTCTGTCGCGGGAAGAGATTGGCCACCGCCACCACCAAAAGCAACCCCGATTCTAACTTCAGGGTTCGATACAAAGGAATAGAGCATTGCTCTTCCTTCAAGAGTCGGTCTGATCAGAATCTGCAACAAGATAAAAGTAAATAAACCTGGAAATATCATATGTCGAGAAAAATTTACTCTTTTAACTGGTTATGCGAGCTTTTAGGGTAAACAATAGCTTCACTTACATCGCCTTTGATGCTAAGACTGTTGACAACGATTCGTGCTGTTCGATTAAACGGTTTGGACAACTTGGCTTGCAACAAGATACTTAGATCCGTTGTGTCCCAATTAAAATCTAATCGCATGATTTTCTAAACCACAAGAGGAAAGAAACAAAAAATATAAAATCAAAATCCAAAGTTTTCTTCGAATATTTGCAGTTTAAGACAACAAAGTAACTAAACCTGTTCCCCTGATTGCGACCAACAAGTTCCATGGAGTCCCAGCAAAGGAGGGCATGAGCCAAGAGAAAACTCCAATAATTGTATATTTTCCTATCGAAAACCGATAAAAAAATTAGCATCACTTAGTCCAAAGTCTTTTAAAGGTGGTCTCAGGGAAAAGGGAAAGACTGCTTACTATTAGTCTTGATCTTCGTTGCCTCAATCGTTTCTGCGTATTAGATAAAACGGATCAAACGTTAATGTCTTAAAAGGATTTATGAAGAGTACAAAACACATTTTGGGTAGAAAGAGCATAAAGAAGAATGAATCTCACCTCTACCATAGAAGAAAATCTGAGAGAGAGTTTCTTGTTCATGTAGTTTAGCCAAATTTCAGACAGTAACTTGTTCAGCCATTGACAATGTTCCAATGGAGTTATCGTCTGGAAAAGAAAAAAAAAAAAACCAACAAAGCGGTATTCTTATAGCATCGAATGAAAATTCCCCAGCTAGAAAACAAGCAAAAAATTCTCACCGACACATTGAAGACGTTTTGCTTCCATTTCTTGGTTAGATCTTCTGCAAGTAGTGCCCTTTGGTAACTTCCATACTGCAGAGAAACATATGAACACAGTAAAAAACAAAGCAAGACTTAAATTTTAATTTCCTAAGTTTATGGTCAGATGTGTACATATGAACAAATTAATTGAGACTCTTGAAAATTTACCAAGTTAACATAAGAAACCCCCAAACTTTTGTAGACACAAACACATGGTTGATATATCAAGTACATAAAGATAAGCTTCAACTTCAGATATTAAAGATTGTAACTCTTCCATGAAAGGCAATTTACCACAACTACCATCTCTGAAAGATCAAACTCTGCGTGTATATGGCAAGTTTGTTAAAGTTAGGTATACACAAAAAAGCATAAAGTTGGGCTCTTGAGTATTCTACAGTATCCATGAACCATCCAATTTTAGCAAGAACCCATTAAAGGAACAAAGTAAAACAAGAAATGACTTTATCAATTTGTAAGCTTGAATCCAGAAAGCAAATGGAATAATAAAAAAAAGTGATATTTTTTTGGCTAAATTACCTGAAGAGAAGCCCAAACAGCTACAACGAGAGGAACCCAATTGGAGAAAGCGAAGACCCATCTCTCTATTGCCCAGAAAGCTAAGACCAAAGGAACAAGCAACAACAGCGAATGTCTCTCGGCAACAAGATGATTGAGAAAGTCTCTTGCAGCTTCGGTGTTTATGAAACCTTTCCTCTTTGTTCTCCGAACCATCGCTTCAAATTGCCTTGAAGCTTCTTCAAGGATCCATGGTCAGTCAAGGGAATTTCTCGAGAAAGAAACAAACAGATTTTTTTTTATTTTTTTCCGGGAAAAACTGAAAGCTTTCTGAGTCAAGTTTGGAATCTGAAGTGTTTACTCAGACAACAGTTTTTCATTGCGGTGCTTATTATCCTTCTGAACCCAGCATTTGATTTCTTCAACAAACTTCACAGATCCACCGGTGGGTCGAGAGATTTGTATTTTTTTTTTCCCTGAGTGGACGAAGAACAGAGAAATTTCTGGGAAAATCTGAAAAGTCTCTGAGACGAAGTTTCGAATAAGAAGTTCCTCTCAGACAAGAATTTCGATCTCCCAAGTTACTGTCGGTAACTCTCAGCTTCTGGTAACGGATCTTTAGACAGAATGAATAGTGTTAGAAGGGAAACCTCCCAGATATTCTGCCCTTTTATTTATTTATATGCAGAAAAATAAAACTAAAGAAAAGACTTCTTATTTTTTAGAAATACGATCCAATAATATTAATTTACTCTGCCAAATTAATAGATTTTAAGTTATAGAAAGTGAAATAAAATAAGAAAAGTGATTTAATATTTTTTTATATCCAAAAAAATTATCCGAATATTAACTGTATGGTTTTTATCTTAGGTGAACACCTCGAATTGATTTTTTTTGTCATCACCTCGAATTGATGTTTAATTTTAAAGTTTACTTGGTCCCCATGTCATAAACTAGTATTTAGAGAGATCATGACCGTTTGTAAATAACAGGACAAAATTATCGACCGTCCGATGTACCTGCCGCCTTGTTATTGACTGTTCAGCTCACTGGCCATAGTCAGACATTTTAACCGTTGACTTTTCGGATTGTTTCAAACACGCGTGATGATTAGATCTGAGCGGCACATTTTGTTTTATCGTTGTATGGATTCGGTTCAAAACAAAATGTGCCTTTTCTTCTAACAAAATGTAATTTTGAAATTTATGGATTCGGTTTGATTGGAATTATTGGGTTTTGTTTTATGGTTTAGACGTCGTTTACCATTAGATTCAATCAGCTATACACATATAGGATCGATATTCGTTATCCGACTCCAAATCCATAAATTAATACGAATCGAACAAGAGGTTGAAAATGAGTAAAGAGTCATTTCGCCGAGCCCCCCTAATTATTGACATACTTATTTAATGCGATTGAAAGTTAGAAGAACTAACACGTTGTATACATTTATTTATATGTAAAAAATGTCGATTCCAAAAATTTAGATTTTTTATTTATAGTGAATAGCACAAAGCATGGCCTTGTTGATAGAAAAAAATGTGAATTAGGAGTTGGTAAAGTTGGTAGGTTGGACCGCATTGCTCGACTTTAATATGAATAGCACAAAGCATGGCCTTGTACACACACAACTTGTGCCCGAAATGTGAATAGCACAAAGCATGGCCTTGTACACACACTTGTGCCCGAAAAAAGCGGAATATATGATTTTACAAAACTATACGTAAGAAATAACTAGTTTCCAAAATCAACGCATTACACATTTCTCATTTCTATTCAAACAATAGAAATTTTTTTTAGAGAAGTTGGCATTAGATCAAAGAGACTCTCTGTTCTCCCTGATTCATCTTCTTTCTCGAGTTTGCTTACAAAGCTGCAGCGTTTTGCAGCGTCCAGAGAGGCTCCTGCACATCTGGATTTAACAGGAACAAAAGGCATTGAGTATTCAGCCATCAATTGATCCACAAGAACTAAAGCCACCATTGGCACAGCTGCGACAACAAGAAAAACCAAGATTTAGATGCTTCTTCGAAGAAATTTCAACAAATCCGTATTACAAAAGTTTTTTTAACCTCGTGGAACAACACAAGGATCTTGACAGCCACGTGCAATCCGTTCAGTTTCCTCCCTTAATTATCTCGAGTTACCGTATGCAGCTTCCTCTTCACCGTTGGAATATAAATAGAGCACTTGACGATGATCTCAAGCAAAACTCAAAAGAGGGTTTAATATTTGTCTCAAAGGTGGTCAAACAACAACTTACTCCAATTGTAGATTTTGGCTTAATTAAGGGCCATTCTCATGTTTATTTATCTCACCATTTGAGAGCTCTCCTTGCATTCCAGAACGGTTTGTTTTTGTCCGTATTCTATCGAATTCATAGGTAAAAAGAACTCATCGTTGTGCTCATTACCTGTCAGAATTATTACATACAACTCTACTTTGTGACCTTCATTCAGGGCCTTAAAATTAGTTGAAACAAGTGTAGTAGAACTCTCTATATCGATCATCTCTACCTGCGAAGGCACTTCCAAACTTGAAGCCCTTTCTTTGTCCTCACAACATCAGTTGCACCTATCATCTATTCAGCATACTCAAGATCGGAACATCTAACGATATATTATTACTTTCTTGTATCTGGAACACAAGAACAATGAGGTAAGGATGTTTGCTAGTAGAAATTTATTGAAAAGAAGCAAACACTTGTTTAGAATCGGACTCTCTGCAAGTGAAAATGATCTAGATGATGATGAGAGTGGTTATGGAGGTACGGTTTAATCAGTCCAGAATCTGTTAAGTGCGATCAAAAAGGCACATTCGATTCTTTTCTTGTCCTCAGTTGGCAAAAACGATTAATTTGTCCACCATTATAGATAACAGAGCTAATAAACATCAAAAAATATGTGATTATCAATGAGATCCATATTTTTCTCCACTAATTATCTAAATGAATCCTTAGTTATCAACTTTTTTTAGTTTAAACCTGGATTTCAGCAATCTAGTGGAGTAAAATTCTTAACCATATTAGCCTCAAAAAAACCTAAAACACGTGGTGCAAAATATCCACTTAGAACACACGTGGCTCACAGGCATAGGCAAAAGAAAGCTTATAAAAAGCCACTCTCCTCTTCCCACTTCCAAAATTACTAATGAATCTCTAAATATTGTCATTTCATAATTTTCTGATTGGTTATTTATTTAATCAAAAACATTACTTCTATGTTAAATGAGCTCAACGTTCAACGACCACCATCATCACCATCCAAAGAGAGAACCTAATGACAACTCTGGTGCCGGCGTCGGAATCGTTTATCCTCCGTCGCCGTCACCGTCACCGTTGCTAAAACTCAACAAAGTTTCTCACGTTATTAAAAAACCGCAGTCTCCGTCGTCTTCCTCCTCCACCGCCGCCAAGCCTCGCCAGCCGGTGATCATCTACACAAACACTCCCAAAATTATACACACTAATCCTAAAGATTTCATGGCTCTTGTTCAAAAACTCACCGGAATGTCCCGCTCCGACGAAGTTTCCGGCGGCAGCGCAACAACGGATCGTGGAGGAAAATCGATCAGCCGGAGCGTCTCTGATATCACCGTCGACAGAAAAATCAATCGGAATCGCTGCGGCGGTGGCCATAACAGCCACAGCAGAAATTATTCCGGCGCCGGAGCCGGTAACGGAAAGGGGATTTTCTTCAACAACGCTACGATTTGCGAAGATAGCGAGTCGTCGTCGGTGATCACAACAGATGAGAACATCGGAGAACATGGACAGGTCAATTCGTCTCTCCCGTATTCGGCGGTGGCTATTCCTCCTCCGTCGATGTACGATGCGGCGGGGATAAACTACGGCGCTTACTTCTCGACGTTTTCGATTTTCCCGCCGGCGAATCATACCGATAGTTTTCTAAGCGGGAATCAACCGTTTGCGAATTTTGATGATCCGCTTTACTTCGCGCCCAATATGAGGAGCTCTTTCTCTTCTTCTTCCTCTTCTGGCTTCGATGGCTTGACGGAGTTTCGCGACTTTTAACATTTGTTTCCATGAGAAATACATTTTTCTATTCTTTTTTTTCCTCATTCAGGAAAATAAATTTTGTTGTTTTCTTATCGACCAGGTTCCGAAAATGGACTAATAAATTTTGGGGTTTACTTTGTACTCGAAACAATGTTTTATCATGTGATCACTTTTTTTTTTTTTTTTGAAGAAATTTTCCTTTATTAATTAGACTTAACAAAGTCAAGATACAAAGTTTTAGTTAACCATGAAGGGGATACATTGTCCCAGAGTAGAAAATATTATTATATGGGCCTTTACAAACTAATTTATGCGCTGCTTCGTTTGAATCTCTTTTTACATGAAGAAAAGTTACATTCTGAATCTTGTGCTTCCACACATTAATATCATCGATTAAGTTCGTCATTGAAAAATCTTCTTTCACTCCTTGTAATAACTCAACAAGCACCTGGCAATCTCCTTCGAACTGAACGTTTTTGAACTCTCTGCTCCAAATATTTTGTATAGATGCTAACAATGCTTTCCCTTCCGCTTCCAAACTCAAGACCGCATATCCTAAAAATGTAGATCCCCAATATTTTGAAACTCCCATGTGATCTCTTGCTATCCATCCACCAACAACCCTCCTGGAAATCATATCATAATCTTAATTCAGAGTTTTTCTTTTTGGCATCAACATAAATCTTTTCATTTTTGTCCAATCTTCCAATTTAATGTCTCTTTTCTATTATGGATAGAGACAATAATAATAATAATAATAATAGATAGCAGTGTAAAAAAAAAGAAAAAAATGTTCAAGTGTAAACAACAAGTTTCTTCTGGTAAGAGTTTTAAACCGGTGTTGGGGATGATGCGCGGACCCTCGGTACAATAGAACTTGCCATCTTAAATCAATCGGAGTTGGCGGTCTTCTAGTTCAGCCGGATCACTTAGTTATAAAAACAAAAAAAGAGTTTTAAACCGTTACTGACATCTCTCTTTTTGCAATTTTTTTAACGTTTACTTTATCATTCAATTATCAAAAGAGGGAAACAGAGTTTGAAAGGGAAAAACAGAGTTTCAAAAGAAAACGACACCAATAGTGCATCTAACAACATCTCATGAGAGATTCAAAGGAGATTCTCAGAAACATCTCTTATTGCAAATTTGTAAATAATTTTATTGAATTCAAGATTTGGCTCACGAGATTTACTCATTTACACACAAAAGCAATTGCATACATACATACATATATATGTAACTATAGAAATTAAAGTATGTACATACAGTACCGGCTGCGCAACTATAAAAACGGCCGTTTCTTCATTTTTTCTTCTTCTTATCGTTCTTGTCATGTTGGAGGATCACAGGAGCCGCCGGTATACTAAACCACCACTCTCTCAACCGCCTCATCAGCCGCTCGGTGCTCGCTCTTCGTGGCGGCGAGTATCTTGTGGAAAGCTCCACAAATACCATCAGAATCAAGTAGCGTCCTGGAACAAAGGCAATCATCGTAGCTGCAACCACCATCGCAACTGCAAACTTCTCGCTCGCCTGAAATAGAGGTTTCAAAACGCGGTTAAACACAGCGGTAGGAGAAGCGTTTGTGTTGAACAAAAATAAGTGGGCAGACAGACCTGCGGGAAAAGCGAGAATAATAAAGCTCGGAACTTGAGAAGAACGATGTTTCCATCTTGAATGCTCTGTTCGAGCTCCGAGATCCCATTCTGGAACGCCAAAAGCTGTTCCATTGTGCTCATAGGTGGAGGAGCGGTTACTTTCAGCTCGACCATGAGCTTTTCTCTGCTGAAAAATCTTGTGAGAACCATGAAGATTGCAGAGAACAGAGACGCAAGAGCAAAGACATAAACAAGCCATCCCTTCCAAATTATTAAAGTGGACAGGAGACAGAAAACAACAGACTTCATAGGATCGTCCCAATACACCAGAGACAAAATCAGGTTCCCGGTTTCCATTATTGGAAGTATCAGTTTCTGCAAAAAAGGAATATGCAGATTCATGCTTTATAAAACGCTGTTAAAAATCTTCCCGTGGGAAATTTGTTATTTTTGTTTTTCTTACCTTCATTACGGCTAAGTTGGTGTCAATGCCCTCCATTTTGACTCCATTAATTGTCTCTTGCGCAAGAACTACCTTCTCGTAGTTCTTACGCGACTCCTTCACTGCTCTCTCTAATGGATTCACATCTCCGACCACTACTTCACCTACCACAAGACTACTCTTCTCACTTGTTCTGCTCCTTGGACTCGATCCTCCAAACACAGAACCCAGCTGCGAAACCATATCTGAAGCTGAGGAGTGTAATGTCCCTGGTAAATAAATTACATATACATTAAACACTAACTTCCTCGCAGATTTCAGCTTATAATCATATAACGCAATACGCTTTCAGTCATCACACTCTTGGTCAAGCTCAAGAAAATACCATTAGGTAGAAATTATTTTGACAAGAAGTAGTGTCACCTGTATCTTTGGATTTATTTGATCGATGGAGCTCTCTTGAAGTAGACATCTCAGCAAGCGTCTCAAGAATCAGATCTCCACCAGGAAGTTGATCACAGAGATTGAACGGTAGAAGATTTTCGTAACACATGGAATTTGTCAAACTGAGTTCTTGGATAGCTTGCAGGCGTATAATGCCAAGTACTGCCTTTGAGAGTGCTTCGTTTCTTGCCAAACCCGTGATCTTGTACTTGTTTATGTATCTGTGAACGTATAAAACTTCTCTTATAGTAGCGAGCCAGTAATCACGGCGTGTGTGGCCTTTAAGCTCTGGGAACTCCATTACCGCTGGTTCTGATCTAGAAAAGAGAGCCAATTAAAGCTGTTAATTGTTCATTCACAAAACATAGCATTTTTCAGTTTGTACAAGAGATTACGATCAATTTAATGAAAAAGAACACGGCATTACAGAGATATAGACTTGTAAGAAACGGCCTTGTCGAAAAGCCGAGTGCCCCAAGGACCAGTTAACTCGGGTTTAACTATTTGCTTTAGATCTTCAGATAGGTCATATCGCTTTGGTTTGTCATAAGACACGACCTTTAACGCCTCAAAATATAGTGAATGGTCCGTCAGGATTAAGCGACCTGAATAGTATCATGGCAATAGTGAGTGGTACGCACACATGCCAAGACCGTGAATATCGAGAAATTACAAAGAATACCTGGCCAGGTTGATATTCCAACATGTTCAAGAACTGGTTGGGTAGTAACTGTCCCGTCTATTTCCAGAATCTTCTCTCTTTTTGATCGAACACCAGAAAGCAGAGATGATTCGGACTGAGTCCTCATCTTCTTTATTGCTCTATAAACAAAGATAAAAAAAACTGTCTACAAAGTGATTCCAGACAAAGGAGTTCGGCTTCTAGGGATAGAAACTTTACCTCTCAAGTCCATATAAATACTTGTCATAAACAGAGAACTGGAGCCGACCACCCGTTGATGAAGTAAGCATTTCGAACAGATTTTCACATATGATCACATCAGCTATAATAGGAACTGCTGGTGCGATCCGTGAGAAAGCTGCTAAACTCACTGTTGCATCTTCATCTACCTGTTTCAAAGGAAAAAGATGATAAAAAAAAAGTTTTTTAAAATGATTGCAGAAGAATGAGAAAAAGGAGCCTTACGCTGAGCAAAGCCTGGCTGGCAACAGCTGGGACTTCCCAGACAACCATCATGTCAAAGGTTAAACGCCGAAACTTTTTATCAGCTAGATGACCTGTTACTCCCACAGAGAGTGAAAGTGCCCTGAAACAACAGTACTCTAGAAAGTTCCTTGCAAATAGAGAGGGCTGCTTCAGAGATTCAAATGCCTCTTGTTTGAAACTATCACGCAGGTCGTTTGCAGACACACCGAGTATTCTGCGTATCAATAGCATAAAGACAGATCAATGACCTCATTCTGCATCAAATACTTGCATTGAAGTATGTCTAAATCGTAATGAGTATTCCTTTTAATCAAAACCCAAAACATTCTGTAAAATGCCTTTTTTAGTTAGAACTATCCCTTGTGAAACCTATTACTAAACTCATTCTTCGACAAACTATTTCAGCATCATAAATTGCCTAGTTATCGATGAGAAATAGAGAGAAAGGGTACTTACTTTGAACACCTGCGGACGACGACATTGGCCACAGGAGAAAGCTCAGGTATCCAATTGGTGGCAGCAGATGGGGATCTTCCCATTTCCTCGATTTCTTCATCGAAGGAGCTTTGTTTCCCGAGCAACCATCTAAAAGAGGTATCTTTAACCAAACCTTCCAGCATATTCCGGGTTTTGCTTGACATAGCACACAACTCCTTACCTTGTTACAGACCTGATACAATCAACAGAATCATTCAGGCTGACCCCGATTATATGAGATTAAAAATGCAAACTTTATTTGTAATTCAGCTGAAGGTAGTTGGGTCGGTAGGTTTAATACAGATGATAAAACAAACATGGACTAGTATGCGATCTCTGCTGCTTCATTGATCAACCTCAAAGCTAATCCAAAATTTCTCAACATTAACACAGAGACTAATCAAGCACCTCAAATCTAGAGAGAAAACTAGAGTGTTTGCCCAGAATCCAGACGCTTCAATCTCGAATTGTCGATCAATTTAGGGCTTCTAACTCTTGATTCCTCCAGGATTTATGCACTGGGCCCTCTTGATTCTCGGATTCTGCCTTGATTTGGGGTTTAGCGAAACAGAAAACACGCAGGAGAAGCCAAAGTCACGAAGACGGAGGAGGAGGAGGAGAGAGCGACGGATAAGATTATCGTTCACGGCCTGGTGGTCACGCTAAGACACACGTGATGCAAAACGTGGTTATAATACACGTCAGCAGGTTTAATCATTTGACTTTCTCTTATTTAAAACAAATCTTATCCCTACACGTGGCTATTCGCAAATAGTCATCGGTAAAGTTGCTGCATAAAATCCACAAAGACAATGGAACTCATCTCTCCGAGCTTCATGAGCAAGTTGCTCAGGTTTCTGTTCTATACTCAATAATGATGCGGTCATCGATCTAGCAAACCAATACAAGGCGATCCTAACTCCCGTAAACGATCACTAACATCTTCACATTACTACTTGACGATGGTTGTTAGAAAACGTCTTGATGGCGACGTTCTTGTTCTCTGATCACCCGTAGACGATCCATTCGGTCCATCTGAAGCCGACCGACGCCTTGTAAAAGCTGAACTGAAAGATAGGGATTGCATTTCCACTGACCAAGTGACAATTATAAACATTTTGGTCGAATCCCTCAGTCACATTTCAAGATTTCTCGAGATGAAAACTTACGATGCATTCTAACCGAGGAAAATTTTACCGGAACTAAACCGAATGAACCATGTGCCAAATCAACTGAAGGAAAACATTTCTCTCGACCAATCACCCCTAACGAAGCAACTGGTCGAACCAAAACACTCATATCTCAAACCGGAATTGGAAATAATCGGGTTTTACATCATCTGGTATCAGAGCTTTAAAAGCTCCTATCCCTGAAATGAACTCGTTGCAAATATACTAATTGGTGTTTTCTGAATATATTACAAAGACACCACACTTTTTTTGTTGGCAATGTCTTACAAATACACCACTTAAAAGTTGCAAATGTCGGACCAAAGAGCAAACCCCAAATTACGTGAAACCACACAACTTTGCTCGTGTTTTTTTTTTTTTTTTTGCATCCGAAGTTGAAACACATAAGATGTTCACTCATGGTACACTCTTTGATTGTGGTTTAACCTAAATTTAAGCAAAGAAATCGGTTGAAAAGAGATCCATGAATCGTCACTGTTGCAGGGAAGGCGCCATTAGATTTCGACCAGCACTGCATCTTCCTCTCATTTCAAGTTCTGGATCACCTGTCTACATGACGGTTAACCACAATTTTAGGGGTGATAACATTACATGGTAAAGCATGCGTCAAACTTAAGATCCCCGTCTAGGAAAACTGGGACTTGGCCAAATAGCTGCATCAACAAACACATTATTGAACTCAAAACCTAAGATGTAGCATAACTTCAGTAACAAGTAACTAATCTCTAAGCCAGAAACCCTAGTTATATAACATGTTGATATGCTATATCATGTATATGATGATTCATTGCTAAGTTGATCAAGCAGGTGTACGTATCAACAAGAAAGACTTTGGAAATCAGAACGCGGTCGTTTAAATCGAAACACTAATGAAAACCTAAACAATTTTCTTACAGGTCATATAGCCGATAAAAAGTGAATGTAAGCGTCTAATCATATTTGGTTTAACGATATATATATATATATATATATATACTAGTAGGTTAGCCGCGTGAAGCGCGGCGGACCGGCGATCTTTTATATTATTATTTTTATATAATTATAAAAGATTTCGGTAATAATAAAATTAGTATTTCGCCACAAATTTTTTTGTTTGTAATAATTTAATATATTTAGGCATATCCTCCTCTTTAGATGAGACGCGCCATAAAAACTACTCAACCTCGTTAGAGTTATCGGCGTCAAGTCATATCCGCCGAAATATCCTACGCTTGGACAATTAATGCTCATAGCTAAGCGCGACTCAAACCAATTACCAAATTCAGTATACATATCTAGATCAATTCAATCCTTTGAAAACCCCTACATTTCACACGATTGAAAAGAAGAATAGCGTTCTAAGAGTTCAAAACCCACGTTAGAGAATAAATGATAAATATACTTCACTTTTCTCAAATATGGATCGAATATCCATTCATATGACATTAATCTCATTTCAAAAAAATCTGACGTATTTTCAAGATGCACTCATAATCTCTATATATGTCTCTCTTTCTCCCCCCCCCCCTCTCTCACACTCATCAACATGACAAATTGAACCAGAAAACACATTTTGCCCTGATATAAATCTAGCATTCACTATCTTTTCTCTTTTCTTACGAGTTTCGATGTCGTCATTCTGACTTGAGCATTGGACAATTTGGCGAAGATTTTGATCATTCGTCCTCTCAGTGATTGACCTGAAAATGTTATCATTTTGGGATACCACAGTTTGCCTATCTTAACAAACATTTTTGCATACCCATCAAAGACTCTGAGTTGCCATTCGAGCTTCTGAAAACTCATGCGAGTATTCATTTGTTGGATGAATCCTCGTCTCCATGCCCGAACACTAAATTCTAACCATCAAAATGATTTATTTTATCTATCCCCTATAACTCACCTAAAATCAATTGACATATCTCAAAAATTTGTCCTTAAACAACGATTAATTAATAGTTTTTCTAATTATAAATGTTTTAACTTTTAAGCAATTGATTTTAAAAATTTTATACATTTTATTTGGAACTAATCCTTATTGATTGTTTCAAATTATATATTTCACAACATTTGTTGGATTTTATTTAGAAAAAGTTTAATCCATAATTTATAACCACTAAACTCTATAGTTTTCCTTATACTATATAAATAAATTGATAACATTAAACTTATTAAATTAGAGTTTTCTTAGATCAATAATATATAATTTATCTTTTCTTCAAATAATGTCTTTTCAAGTTCTAAGAAAACTATTATATTAATATTAATGGATAATAATTATTATGAGAATTTAAGTATAATAACACAAAATATAATAAATTAAATAAATAACTTAAAATTAATAAATGAGTTGAAACTAAGTAAGTGATGAGGTATCACAAATATAGAGTAGGAGTATCTGAGGTGGCATCTTAAGAAGAGAGAACATTCTCCTTTATATATATACTAGATAAGTACCTGCATATATGCGGGTTTGTAATTTAATATTTTATAACCCGTGAAAAAAATGAAAGATGATAAAATGGAAAACAAAATTAGATCACCCGTGAAAATATCTTATACATAAATTTAGAAACAAAGTTTACGATAAAATAAATATATACATTGAAAGAAAAATTTGGTGAATAGATGCAGTAAATAGTTGTGGATACGATTATTGGATTTTT
>PKML01010201.1:539677-583730 GCA_002933935.1 Eutrema yunnanense | reverse complement strand
ATAACTACTTTTTCCATTTACTTTTTAGTATTATGAATCGATTTTAAATCGTATATTAATAATTTTTCTTTTAAGTTTAGAGTATATTTATAATTTTCCTTTTTTAAGTTTGATCGTGATTGTAGATTATAAACTTTTAAGTTTCCCTTTGTCACTTTCCTTTATTATAAGTTTTCCTTACTTATACTTATATTTTTTTTTTGTAAGATTGCCTTTTTACTTTACACCTTTTAATATTTATTTTAATTCATTTTTATTAACATTGCCTTTTTTTAGTTTAACATTTTTTAATATTTATTTTAATTTATTTTTACTTTTTAATTAAATTGACACATGTCAAGATCTAAATTAACAACCGTGACAAATGTCACGATCTCGTGAGTTATAATTTTGCATACGTGTCGCGCTCACGTTGAGGGATCCTGCTTTATATAATAAGATAGATGGTAGATCTTTCGCTTTTTTATTAAAAGTTAAAAAAAAATTAAAACTATTATATGATTGTAATAGTGGAACAATGAAAAATATAGTTTTACTTAATTAAATGCTTTTTTATTTAGTAATGTTTTTACCTTGTAATTAAATTTGCATTGATTATATATTATGTATGGTTAGTTGTTACACTCGTAAATGACATGAATTTTACAAGATCTGGGATATGAGTTTGAAAGAAAAGACGTAAACGATGTCATCATTAATTTTGCTCCTTACAATTGAGAATAAGGGGAAAAACAAAAATTTGAGGTGGTGAATTGCAAACGGCTACTTTAAGTTTTGACCGTTAGGTCTCTATCGCCTATAAACCATATATATATATTTGATCGTTAGGTCTATATATATATACAATCAGTGACAGATCTAGACAAATATTTTATACATAGCACAAAATTTTATTTATTTTATATATGTTTTATTCAAAAGTATTTTACATCTTATACTAGGTACTATACTCAGAGTTGGTTCTAACATTTGAAAGACTAAAAACAAGAGAAAAATTAGTTTGTGCACAAAATTTGAACATGAAATTTTGATCAATCGTCACACTTTCCTACACCAATAATTCTACAAAAAAATGGTCTTCTAAAAATTTATAAATCCGACGAGGCTCTGTTCTTGAACTTCAATTCTTCTGTTCTTTTCGTTTCTGCAATTTTTTATCTTCTTGATATTTGTTCTTGATTTACTTTTCTTGATCTTCTGCAATTTTTTGCATATCTCATATGGATGAGCAACATCCTCATTCTCAGGCTTCAAATTCTATTGCAACAGAAAAACACAAGGTAATTTTGTTATTGATATTTTCGTCACATAGTATGAAAGTGAAAATCCCAATTACAAATCGATAAAGCAATGAAAAGATTCTCTCTTCTTATTTATACTACTAGAGTTGTAAAACAAATACTCTTGTTTTTTATGAGTCTTTCATCTTTGACTTTCCCAGCTTCTTCTTTTAAAGATCTTCCATATCAACTTTCTCTTTGTTTTTTTTCGATATGTAAACTCTCCATGGTTTATTAGTTTGGTGGTATCACTTCATAGCCTCTCACACCTTTGGCCATTTCCAGGGACAACAATAAGGTCATCCTCTCGCTTACCTATCAAGAAAGCCTTGTAGCATTGGATCTTGATTCTGACTCGACAGTTTATCATTTGTATTATTATGATTACTATGGCTTAGTTGTTCCTTATTTTCCAACTTTATCACTTTTTCATGCAAGTTTGTAGCTCTGTTATTTATCTTCAACAATCCATTAAACTCTTTTTTTTTTTGGGTCATCTGTAGCTTCGGCATATCAACTCCATTAACCCAATGCTCTCAGTAGAATCTATACTAGAAAATTCCAAAGTCTATAATTTTTCTTTGGCCAAATCAAAGAATTTCATGTAAATTTACACGCCAACATATTAATTTTGTTCTAACGAGTAACGACAATGGCAATAAAAATAATAATAATAATGTATAAAAAAAAAGTTGCTTGCTATTACACTTAACATAAACCGGTCATAATTAATCGACCTCCTCTCGCCGCCAATCTCCGTCAAAAACAAAAGCCCTATGGATGTTGTAGATGATTGGGGACGAAAAGGCTGCGTCTCCTCTCCCGAAGAATCAATTACTCCTTTCTTCTCGAACCCATCAGATTCGCAGCTACTCTTCTCTTCTCCCTCACTCTCTCCTCCGATTCTCTCTCGCATCCCTCACCTAACTCACGCGCGGTTTCTCGCCGTCTCCGGCGTCCCTCCCTCGGCTTCTTCCGCAATCGAGGCCTCATTCCGAATCCCCCATCCTAACGATGATGCCGCTAGGGTTCTGTCCTTCAATCGCCTCCAGTTTCTACCTTGCCCCGCTAAAAATTCCGTCTTGGTGTTTTTCCCCACAGGGACTAACCTCGATCAGATTGGGTTCGTGCTGCTTTCTACCGGAGATTCGGGTGGTATCCGGGTCATGGGTACGGACGAAGGTTACCTGTTTGCGGCAAAAGAGCGATTCTTTTCGAGAGTTTTGAAGATATTGGTGCAGCCGATTAGTAATTTGGGAGCGTACAAGTGCTCTTCTTCGATGGAATTTGGATACGTTATGGTTTATACACTGTTTTCGATTCATTGGTACTGTGTCAAGTACGATGAATCTCAAGGCAGACCGGTTTTGAGTTACCTCGGACCAAAGCAGTTTAAGCGTTGTTCGATCGCGAGCGCTTCTTGGAGCCCTCATCTTCCTGGAGAGTGTTTAGTCTTGTTAGAGAACGGCGAGGTCTTTATGTTTGATCTGAATCAGAGACATCTTAGTAGATTTAGAGGTTGCAAGATGAAAGTTTCTTGGGAGGATCAAGGTAAATCAGTCAATCGTAGTTGGCTAGGATGTGAATTTGGTTGGAGATTTGGGATTTTTATCGTTGCTCGATCTGATGCAGTCTTTGTTATCACCAGAAGCTCTGGAAATTGCAGTGTGAGATCTTTGTTGGAAATTGAGAGTCTGAACATTGCTGGAACAGAAGAGTTTGTTGCGTTTGCCAAGGCTGGTAGTGACAGTTTTCGGTTTATTCTTGCTTCCCGGAGCTATCTATTTCTTTGTGATCAGAGATCAGGAGTGCCTTTGTTGAAATGGCAGCATGATGTCGAGAAGCCTTGCTTTATGGATGTTTATAGCTTGTCCGATCTCGGGTGTCAGACCGATGACTCAGCTACTTCCTGCGTTATAGTAGGGTCATTTTGGAATGCACAATCTCAAATGTTCTGTTATGGACCTTCTCCTTCTGTTACTAAGGATCCTTCTTCCTTGTATGTATGGGAGCTTCCACACAATCTACTCTTACCAGCCGGAAAATGTTTCTGCGGAGATTGTGTAATTAGAGAAGTGATAATGAAGGAGTCTCTTCCTGCGTGGATTGATTGGCAGAAAAAGAGGGTTCTTGTTCTTGGTTATGGCGTTTTAAACAAATACCTTCCACTTGGGTCATCAGATCAAGCTTCTGGGTTTACTTTGATTCGGTTAACATCCTCAGGGAAGCTCGAAGCAGTCAACTTCCGTGCTTCTCGTGATCCTTTAAATAGCTTGGAAGTAATAGCTCACGTAGATTCGGCCTGCAAATCTGATGAGGTGAACTTATTGTACTTCCCTGATGATGACAAATACAAATTCCCTAGACGGTTCAAATATCTCAAACTCGATTATCTCTCTGCTCACACAAAAGGGATTCTCGCCGGGTTTTTAGACTCGAGGATGAGTAAAAAAGCATCAGGTTCGAAGAAGAGTGATTCTTTTAGCTTAAACTACCACGAGGACTTGTGCGAAAAGTTGAAGATTTGCGGATTCGGTAGAGACAGATGTACCTCTTCAATTACTGCAGTCTTTGAGAACATGAATTCACAAACAAGCGTTTTCGACATTGCATTGAGAGAAACCTGGTCAAGGTTACCTATGGAGCTTTTGATGCTTGCATTCTCAAACTACTCTGAGATCGAGGGTGTTCTGTTAGACAAGAAGAAACCGTCTCTCGAGTTCTTAGCTGTTCCGGAATTCCCACAGTTACCACCTTTCCTCCTAAGGAAACCTTCAAGCCGAAGTAGCAAATGGTCAAAGAAGGAGCAACCCGGTATTGAGCTAGTTGGTCCTGTTCTTCCACTTCCAGTCCTCCTCACATTACACGAATTCCGTAGCGGTTGTCTGAATTCAGAAGAAGAGTACTCACCAGAAGTGGAGTTCTCTGACCGGTGCAACCAAATCTCCAAAGCAGCCCGCGAGATGGCAAATTCAGGTGTAGACGAGACAACCATTCCACTTGGCGATGACATGTGGGTCGACGACTATTCAGAGAAGGAGAAAAAGCGGTTCATTACTTATTCGCCAATCACAAAGACAGCTGATTCAGACAGGCAACATCAAGAACTCACTACGTTTGTCTCCAAAGTGCGTCATTGTAAAGACAATGATGATGATGATGGTGGAGGAAGAGCAGGGCTTGAGGTGTTGGATGATATGTGTCCGGTCGAGATTTGCTTCGAAGATCGGAATGTGAATTTCGATATGAAAGCTTTGTTTGCGTCCAAGACGCTTCTCTCTGAATGGCAAGATCGATCTTCTTCATATCAAAACTTCCTTTCTCAGTACCATCTCCAAAAATGAGTGGTAATCTTGCAACCTGTACACACACACAGAGATTTTCACTGCTGCGTTTTGTCTTCACCGGCCAATTTTGTATGATCTGATAATTTAATTTTTTGAGGATTAGGAATTTGACGGCTTGCAACTCTGGTTTAAAATGGATCTTGGTTATTTGGGAATTCCCTTGATCAGGATCCACACAAAAGATGGCTAGCTACTTATATGTGTTTACAAGTTTCCACAGCTCAACTATAATCCTCAAAAGTGAATATAAACAAAATGGGTTTTTTTAAATTTAAATGTTTTATTTAAGCTCAAAATGGAAATGAATGGATTTTTATCTATTTTATTTTTCTTATCAAAAGATGGGGAATGATCAAATGAAATTAATTATGTGAAAAAGGTGAGGGGTTTCGTGATGTTTAACAACTTTTGTGTATTTGGTCAATTTTATTGTTGGTATACTCACTCCATCTATTTCAAAATAATTAATGTTTAAGGTTTTTTGTCACATAGCTTAAATAAAACATTTAAATTTAAAAAAATAAAANTACGAAGATAGTATTGGCATCATTTTATTTTAATTTTTTTTAATCATAACATGAAATCATTTCAAAAAACAAAATATATGAAAACCCGGGCGTAGCCCGGGGCAAACACTAGTAGTAATAAATTTTGCATTGAAAATTAAAACAAATGAAAAACAAAAGTAGATCACCCGAAAAAAACAATTAAATTTTGTTTTTTATTAATAATAATCATACTATTTTTTATTTTTGAAAGACGAGTATAAAAAATTAAATAAAAGTTTTCGTGGGAGACAAATAAGAGTATTTGAGTATTGATTGGGAGACAAGTAAGAGTATCACTTATCAGTTACCTTATACCATCTCCAACGCGGGTTCGTAAGAAGTTCTTAACGCAGGTTCTTAGGTATTATTGGATTTAAAAAAATTGAAAAAGCCCAAATTTTGTAAGAACCGATCCTTAGCTAAGCATTTTTAGAACTGATCCTTAATGAGTCTCTTAGGACAGGTGTTGAGATGAGATTGGTTTTTGAAAAAAAAAATTGACGAGTCTCTCTCCTTCTTTCGACCTCGTCGACAATTTCTTCTCTTCATTTTGGCCGAAGTTTTCCTTCTCTTCCGGCGATTCGAGCACAGCAAATCTCGGAGAGTTTGAAGACGAAATCGAGACTGATATCTCCAATCTTTTTTATTATGATGAGAGGTGGTGAATTTGGAGAAGCTTCGTCTTCTTCGTCTCTCGCGCGCTCTCCTTCTTCTCCTCTGCAAACACAATGGATTAATCACTCTCCGAATCTCTACCGAAATCAAAATCTCTTTCCGGCGGACTTGTCTTCGAGTTCGGGTAGGTTCTGTCTCCGATCGTCGTCCGATTACTCGATCTCGAGCTACTTCTCGAACGGATTGTGTGGCTAAAAATTAATTTTTTATTTAAGAAACCAAACATTAGTAACACCATTGGAAGCCTTAAATTAAGTGGAGTCCTTAAGTAATCACCATCACAAAAAATGTTGTTATTTTATTGCTAAAAGACTCAAAGAAAGTCTTAGCATTGGAGGTGCTCTTAGCTTAATATGGTGAAAAACAAAAAAAAAAACACAACTGATAAAGATAATAAATGTATCTACGTGGATATTGTTGCAGAATCTCATGCGTCACACAAAACAAAAGAGATTGGTATAAAAATGGTCCTACTTTGTGTTTAAAAGAAAAAGAAGTCTTATTATTATTACTTGTTCTTCGTCTTCTTCTCTTTCGAAAGTCGTAAGATCGATCCTAACCAAAACGGAGATGGACCACCGATCACGGGAGCGATCCGAAAGCTTCCTCCTCCTTCTCTGCCGACATTCTTTCCGGCGTGCTTTTGTGGCCTGAACTGATACGAGCTGCAGCAGACAGAGGAAGGAGAAGACAAATGAGATGACGGATCTGCCCTTGGACGTGGAACTCCATGTCTCTGCGAGCTATGCTTGTTAATGTCCCTTAGCATTGCCCTCTTCGAATTCATCACTGATCCTGTTGAATTGCTTCTTGTCAAACGAGGAAAGGAACAGATCAGACTCTTCTTTATATCGCAGTTAAGGCTCGAGCTTCTCCTGAAGCTCCAAAACGACTTTGATGATTTCTCTGCCTCCGAGTCCGAATTTGCGCCGCTTCCTGGAGTTTCCTTCTCGCTCGAGTTTTGGGGTAATGGCAATGGCGGAGGAGGAAGAGAGGAGACGAGCGGAGGGAGCTCGTACTTGTAGAGACGTTTTGGCATGGCGGAGGATGCAGTAGTTACTTGGAAAGGAAGGATCGGGAGGATCATCCCGTCCGCGAAGATCTCATCAGCCGGTGAGGAATCTCCGGGATCAAAGTTTCTGGAAATGCGGAACTCGAAATCTGGGTTTGATGAATCTAAAAGTGTTGTGTCTCTTCGAACCGAGCCTGATGGTTGTGGTTCCATAGGAGCTGCTTTGTCTGATTGGCCGAGATCCCCCGCGAACGAGATCCTCTGCTGATTTGATTCCGCACAGATCATCATGACCGTCCGTTTTGCTGGATTTTTTCAAAACAAACAAACGGTCATGTTTGTGAAACCAATGAGAAACAGAGGAATGCTTTTGGAGGAAACGATGTTTCCATGAGAAGATGATGAAGGAGAAAAGGTTTAGGAGATCATAATGTTTTCAAAACATTTGAGATTAAAACTCTTAAAGTCTTATGGATTAGAGGTTCAAAACCTCAATTAAAATAATGGATGTGGTGTGCCACTACTGCAAGGGACAATGAGCGTAGACAAAAAAAAAAATACAATCTAAAATGAGATTTCAAGGGTTGAATAAGTACCGTACCTTCTACTTTAAGTGTCCAAAGGTACAGTTTATTCTTTCTTTCTTCTGCTAACGTGAACCACCTTGAAGTCTTTCCATGATATATCTTAACAGCTTGATCATGGCTTTTAACTGGGAGCTGGTTTGGATATTCTACAGAACCGATGGCTAGCTGCAGAGAAGTTCTTGACCGTGAAGCACGAAAGTGCAAGAACAAGATGGCTTCTGAAGATTTTTCAGATCATTATCAGTGTATTATCATCATCGCGTTATCTTACAAAATAGTAACTAGATTGTTTTTTTTCTTTTCCATACTACAGTCAACAAAATCAATATGTAAAACCTAATTGCAGCAAGGAGCAAGCTCAGGTGTTTGTAACTCAGCTTACCAGAGAGAGAGAGAGGAAGCTGTCTGAAACCTTGGACATGGTGAGATGTTGTTGTAAAAGGAAGCTTGGTCTGAACCATGCAAAGTTGTCAAAATATCTAACAGCACAAACATTGTTGCTCGGCAAGTTCTTGACAGAAACACGCTCAAAGTTAGCAAGATGAGATTTTTTTGTTTGCATAATCTTAGCAAGATACCAATTTAAGTTACTCCTGAGCTGGTAATAGTAGGCAAGAACAATACTAAACAGGGACCAAAAAGTTACATTATTGATAACAAAAACAGCTGGAGATTCCATTGCCATGGAGATTACAATTAGCTTTGGTAATGAAAAAAACCAGAGCTGTCTCTTTCTTTTACAACAAAAGAAGAATATTAAGAAACCAAGTAAAATGGCTTCATTCACTAAACTGGGCACATTGCTACATACTTTTTTTTGTTTTCTTCCTTTATACAACGGAAAGATTCAAAGTAGAAAAACAAGAAGAGAAACACAAAGTTGATACAATATATCTTGGACCAGAATTCACCTTTCATGTTTCCGCAGTCTCAGGGACGTCGTAAGAGCCTGCTGTTACTTCTTCTGCTAGCCACAATCCGGGAAAAAGAGTCTGCAAGATTTTCCAGGAAATTCAAATGAAATTTCAATTGTGTTTACGAGAGAGAAGAAAATGGGGAAACTTTACATTCATTTGCTTCTGAACCATCCTTGGCCTCTTCTTTGGTCTTCGAGGAGGTCTTTTCCCAATTAGGGCAGTGAAATCCTCTTCGATTTCTTCTCTCAACAAAGAAACCGATAATTTCACTTTCTGCGAATCTCCATCACCACCTTCGCTACCTCTCTCATGTCTCCGAAGAGAAGACTCGGTGGTCCTCGTCGGTTCATCGCCCGGTTCGTTACAAGCAGCTCTCCTCGTCCTCAGATTCCACGGCCGAGCTGCTGCAACGGCATCGTCGCCGTTCCTTGCTCCATTTCCCAAAACCGAGACCTTGGGTTTCCCATCGAACACGAGATCGAGCCTTACGGGACCAAACTCTCCTCCTCCAGCAACAGCGGGAGATCTATGAGCGGCGCGATCGGGAGAAGGAGAGGAAGAAGAAGAAGGAAAGGAACAAGGAGATCGGTGGTGCGGGAGCTTGACGCACCTGAGGAATCTCTGCTGACCCCATCGGAGATAAGGTAAGGTGAAGTTATGGAGGCGTTTGGATCTCTCCGGCGGCGGAGGAGGAAACTCCATTGATTGATTGATTGAAGAAACTTGTCTTCTTCTCTCTGTGCCCTGAAGAAGATTCCTTTACAATTTGGTGAGCTTTCCTTTGGAGCAAGTTCAAAGCTTTTTTCTTCTTCTTTTTTTTTTTGTTTTCGTTGTGTATTTATTCTCGAGAAATTTTCTTCTTTATTCCTTTTTTTTTTTTTTTTCTGTTCGAATTATTCGGGAGAGAGAGAGAGAGAGACGCGATTGTAACGTTGTACTCGATCGTTTATTTCTCCGACTTGTCTAAAATACGCACATATTCAAATAAATTAGGAGAAATTTTGGTTTCAAAGTAATTTTCTTTTTTATTTGTTTAAGTATTTTTAAGCAAAAGTAAACGTAGATTCATATTTTAAATTAGGACGTGTATAATTTTTCTTTAAAAACATTCAACGTTCGTTATCACGAACCGAAACTCAGATTAATATGCCTATAAATTCTTACCAATTAAAATATTCACGAATCACGATGACTCAAGATGAATAATTCATTTTTTTTTTCTAAACACTATATACAGCTTGGATAATAAAATAAATTTAAATTTAAATTTAAATACGAACAGTTTCAACAAAACAAAAAAAAACTAATCTATCTTTTAACTCTTTTCATGCAAAACATAATAAAGAGTTACAAAGAGATACAATCTTATGGAGCTGGAAAAAAAGGAGGTGGCCAGCATAAGAGAAGGGATGCAAGGTCAGGGTTAAGGAGAGTGAGGCTTTGCGCCATGTTTCGAACCACACTGAGAACCAAATGGAAGATCCTCGTGGGAGTCATTGAGATTCTGTCGTGGAACCTTCTATTCCTATCTCTCCATAGCTCATATATAGATACAAGTTTGCCAAGCTTGAAGGAGAGCTAGGCGATAATCCTTGCTTGGAGAAGCAAATGGTAACTAGTGAAGAATAACTTCACAGGAGATCGATGGAGAAGATAAACGAAGCTTAGACACAATTTTCTTCCATACTTCCGCTGAGAATGAACATTGAAAAAACAAATGGTCCATGCTTTCATCATGATCACCACAAAGAAGACAAGTATGTTCAACATCGCATCCCCACTTCACCAGATGATCTAGAGTAGGGTTGCGATTAAGAACTAAAAGCCACGCCGTGAAAGCATGCTTCGGGATTCTAGCCTTATGCCAAATCAACCCATACCAAAAGACATTCAGTTCTGCGGTACGAATGCTATTCCAAGTTTTACGAGAGGAAAAAGATTTCTAGGTTTCTCCCTCTATCCTCCATTCAGCTTTGAAATAAAGCACTTAAACCAGCCAAATTGATAGTTGAAATAAAGGCATGCAATTAAAGTTGTTTTTCTGACCTTGTATGAGGTAGGTTCCAGCCTGAAGTGGAGATGATCTCATTGATAATGGAGAAGAGAGGAATGCCAATACGAGAGGGTCCGCTAGGACCAAAAAACTGAATCAAATGACCAAAAGAAGTTCATGGATCCCACCAGAAGAATGTGTCATCGCCATTTCCAAAAGAAGTTCATGGAATACCCATAATTCTTCTCATTTAGGGCCCAAAAGGTAGAATAAAAAACATAATAAATATTTATTCAGACTTAAAACTTATTTTATCTTCAAATGATTTTTTTTTGGTCGAATCTTCAAATGATTAAATTTGAATTTTTCTCTTTTGAAGGAAATATTAACTATACTATTCTGCGCTCTCAATGTTTTTTTTTCGTTACAAAATTAGTAATTACGTATATGTATATATCTATTACTAATAAAAGTTGATGCTATAGACCTCTAAAACTGCCCACATAGGATTTTAAACAATCGATTTTATTAGTCCACGTTAGCGTTTAGATTAAATTCATACTTGCCAAATAAATAAAAAAAGGAAAAACGTCAAAAACGACAAATAATGAAATTACTCAAAATAATGAGTTTAAAAATAATAAGGAAAACATGTCTTAGTTTCCTATTCTATTAAATTCATTCCATATTAATCTATTGTCTTGATTACAAATTAAATTGGTTATGAATCTCATAGCAAGAGTTGTGCTTATTAATTTGTTTTCGACCAATAATTAAATGTTCACATAGAATTTTAAACAACAACTAATAATTGTCTACGTGAGCTTTTTGAATTCGAATCTATTTGAACGTTAAATAAGTTGATATTGCTTGATGATAAAACGATAAATGAAAATTACAAAGTTGATGCTATATGCCTTTAAGGGTGTCCACATCAGCTTTTAAACAATCAATTTTATTGGTCCACATCAACATTCAAAATTTAAAAAATTCCTAAATTATAATATGTTAATAAAAAATAAGAAAATTATGTATACATTTTTCATTAACAACAAAAAACCAACATGATATTAAATTAGAAAAAATTCTTAATTTAAAATAGTGGTCTCAATAATATAAGTAACTAAGAATAAATATAATCGTAAAATCTATTTACATGTGTGTATATGCACACGTTTAGAGAGTTCTTTGTTTAAAATGGTGGAATAATTTTATTACAATTTTTTTACAAAAATGATTTATTATCTATAAAAAAAAATATATGTTACTTATAAAAGTTAAAGTTATTTGATTCTAAGGCTTTCCACATAGAATTTTAAATAACTAATAATTATAATCTACATTAGCTTAGCATCTAAAGTTTTGCCACACGTCCAAAAAAAATTTCCACACGATCAATCACAGATCGAAAAAATTACATTTTCATATTCGAATTGGGATTGTCATAGATCAATATAGGAGTTCTTATGTAAGTTGTATAGATTTTGCCTACTTATTTGTCTTATTGATCAAAATTATGCTCTGATGGAATAAAAAAAAATAACAGCATGAAAAAAAATTCACTCATGGATTGATAGGAATATGTGATGGTCCCCAGCTCTACTGTTGGGCAATGCTGATATCTAGGTTGTTAGTGCTATTGCACCATATGTTGTTACATCCAAACACATGCCCAACATCATTAATGCTAGATCTAAGGTCTAAACTGAGGAAGTTCGTAGTTGTGGTAGTAATTTGCATCTAACCGTTGGTGATCATTTATCTTCTTGGGTGTCTCTGGTAGCAAGGAGCATAACTGATTCATGGGCTGAAGAGGAGTCAGTCAGTCATCTGATAAGTCAAATTAGTCATGGGCATTCGGGTAATTCGGGTCGGGTCGGATCGGGTAATTCGGGTCTTTCGGGTAGAGAAGAATTGGACCCGTACGGGTCCCGGGAAAATTTCGGTTCAGGTCTGCGATTTATAATTAGAACCGATTAGGAACCGAAAATTGTTTCGGGTTCGGTTCGGGTCGGGTTTATACCCGAAACCCGAATTAAAGTATAATCAGCAAAAAAAAAAAAAAAAAAGACAAAAAACCCTAGCCGAACGGGACTCGGGTATTAAAAAAAATTCGGGTAATTCGGGTCTTTCGGGTAGGAAAGACAAAAAAAGACAAAAAAAAACCCTAGACAAAANAAAAAAAAAAAAAAAACCATATGTGTGTTCGGATCTTTCGGGTACCCGAACGGGTCTCGGATAAAACCCGATCCGAACCGAAACCCGAATCAAATTTGAAGAGGAACCATTCGGTTTATTGTGAAGAACCGAACCTGAACCGAACCGTATTTTTCGGGTCGGGTCGGTTCGGGTCGGTTTGGATCGGGTTTTATGCCCAGGGCTAAGTCAAATGATTGACTTTTCCCCACATCCTCCTGCATTTCAGAATACCAGGGAATTCTACCGTTATGGGCCTTTTTATAAATAAAAAAAGCCTGTGATAAACAGAGGCATTAAATGACGTCGTTTCAGGCTCTCTCTTTTTTTGGTCAATCAGGCTCTTTAGTCTTTAGATGTTGGGCTCTTAATTTTTGTTATTTATACAAGAAATTACTGCACTAGCCACAATATAAAATCAAAAACACAACTGGAGGCTTTGATATGTCAATCAACGAAATAGGATTATGAAGAAGATATGATTTTAATGAAAAAAGCTAACATAATCGATGGAATAGTCTACGGCTCTCTCTCTCACAAAATTAAGTTTGTTACAACCAAAAAAAGTCAACCGATCAATACACAAAAAAGGTCGCACCAGTTCAATACTAATAACCAATACTAATAACCTTCTTCACTCAAACCTGAAATAAAATACATAAATATATAATTAATTTATAAATTTTACAATAAAATAATGAAATAACTACTAGTAAATAACATATCTCCATCTTGATGAACTCCGTGAGCAAACCGCGACGGATCAAAACAAAGCCATTGTTTCCCCAATTTTCTCCACAAAAATCTTGACATTCCCAACAACTAATGCTCTTCACGGTCACTGGACCGGTCACCAACAGAAAATGACCATACCCGAGATCGTCCGCCTCTGCAATCTCCTCCCAGAGGGATAGTAAATACCACCTTATGAAAAAACATAAGTAAACAATTAGAACAAACATGTTACCATAATGTGCATAATGTGTGCATAATGTTTATAATTGTCAATACAATTAAAAGATAAATGAATTTCCTTACAAATTTTCATGAGAACTTACATTTCCAGCAGTTTCGGCATAACTTCAACACATAGAAATTCAGGTCGTCACGGGTCTTGATTCAAGCAGTCGTTTAAGGTAATAGTCAAATATATCGGCGCCAAACTCCGGATCATCATCTAAGTACTTCGCCAAGTAATGAGTATTCATGCTCCTCAACTTGAATCTCATCACATGTTCATTCTATTCAAAACACAGAAACGCACGAATGGCCTATATGTATTAATGTGTATAAAGTGAATCATAAATGTAAAAAACAAACATGGGGTAAGTCCTGGTGTGTTCAAAGAGTAACTGAGTGGACATAACTACTCCAATACAGTGTCTTATCTGATGAGGGAGCGAGCAGCGTAAACACTACCATAGATGGTACCATCTTTAAGTCGGAATCGCCTAGGAAGAATGTCTATGAGCTCTTGTATCGAGAGATGCTCCTTAAAATTAAGAGTTCCCCTTATTTTTAATGTGGTTGTCCAGCACACATCATGAAGTCATGATATGGACCGAGAATTTGAGAAGGTCTGGTCCTCCACGTTTCCATGATAACTGCAACAAACACATTGAAACACAAATCATAAGAGAAGAGCAACATTGAAATAAAATGTTGATTAACTTCTTTTATTAGCCTTTTTATAAAAGAAAAGTCTGCGATAAATGACGTCGTTTCAGACTCTCTTTTGTTTTGGTCAACTAGGCTCTTTAGTCTTTAGATGTTGGGTTCTTAATTTTTGTTATTTATACAAGAAATTAATGCACTAGCCACAATATAAAATAGAAAAACACAACTGGGTATGTCAATCAACGAAATGGGATTATGAAGAAGATATGATTTTAATGAAAAAGCTAACATAATCGATGGAATGGTATACGGCTCAGAATGAAGGCAGATAATGATTATTGAGATTCTAACATCCAAACAAAAACATCATACAATAGTAAGGTAATAATGATGTTAACATCCAGACAAAAACAAAAGAAAGGACGTTGCATTGTATGTGTATCACACAACAAGTTTAAAACACAGACCAAAGAGCTTAGTCTCCTCCTAATCCTAAGAGAGAGAATTCCACTCCGTAGTCTTCTTCTTCTTCGAGGGAGCTTTGTGCTTCAGTCATGTACATGATGGTGGGCGAATTCTTATTGTGCCCTTTGGCGGCGTGACCATACCAACTGTAATAATCCATCCTCCCACGTCACGTCCACTAAGTTCCCGAGAATAGAAATGACAGCTTTGCTGGAAAAATCATCAAAGACAAGTCTTTAGTTAGCATTGAGAGAAGTGGAGGAACTAAGAAGCCACAAACCTGCTGCAGAGACCATCGCTTTCATTTTTGGGAATCATAACACGGGTGACCTCTCCACATGAAGAGAAATGTTTACTCAGCCCGATCTGGAGATCAAACGAAGTGTCATATCCCGTAACTACCATCCTAATAATTTTATTTGCACACGTACAATTTATACTGGCGTTGTGAACTGAAGTATTTGACTCCTAGAGCAGCCCATCCAGGATCAGTGATTTCTTCCTGATTCGAAGCCTTAGCAAATACACGCCACTTCCACTAAGTTGCAACGCCTTCTCTAAGGCACCTTCTCCGGCAATACGAATGAAGGTATATCTCTGGAGGATACCCTTTTCAAAGTTTCTGGGAACATAAATATGTATCACCTCTCCACATGAAGAGAAATGTTTAGTCAACGCGAGCTTGAGATCATACTGATGAAGCCAAGTGTCATATCCCTCAACGCAAATCGTGATAAATCTACTGCAATAATTTGATGAGATGTTATAATCAACATGACAAAATAGATTTCTCCCAATAATCAATATATTTACCGGCGTTTTGGAACATCACTATCGATGAATTCAAACCCCTAAGGTACCAAAAACAAAAAGAATCTAATCAGAAATTCTTCTACTAACTACACAATTCATAGGTTAAAAGAGTGCGTAAGAAGATATCCATAAGGAGATGAAGATTACTTTCATGGTTAAGTTGAGAAGAGCGACTGCTAGTCGAAGACGAAGAGGGTATTTATAATTTTGTGAAGTGATGAATATTTTGACAAAAACCATTCTTTTAGCCGTGTAATAATATGTCTCAAATCATTCTTTTTTTGTTTTCTTTTCTAAAAATAACCAATTTCTCTCCGTTAATTAGCTTTACTTTCATTCATATACTTCCTCAACTAAGATGGTACATTTGGTTAACTGCTGAGATTTCTCTTATTTGGTGGTAGCTAGAGAGATGAATGATGTTGCGCAGAGAAGCTGCTAGGAACTTGGTTCTGCGAAACTGACAACTAAGAATGACGAATAAATAATCTCCACCACCAATCCATGAATATCCTACGGTTATCACTAAATTCGAATTTTCATGTTGCATTATTGACAAAAAAAAATAAAGAAAATAAATATATTTGGATTGTGTCAGTTTATCAACACTCCGCCCAAAATCCAATCAACAAACATTTTGATAAGTGAAAAGTGTTTGCGTGTCGACTTTCCATAAGATTTAATATTACTAGATTCTTTACAAAAGTTCGACCAAATCTAAGCAAACCCAAAAAAAATGCGAAAATCATAACCAAAATTGGGAGACCAAACAATTGTAACAAACCAATAAGATCGAAATTTAGCGGACTAACCAGAAAATGTAGAGGATTGGGAGAGAGAAACGAGCAATGAAAACGATGAAATCTCTGTTTTGAGTTGTATTTTGTTCCGGGTCGGGTTAGATTACCTTAACCGTGGTTTTTCAAACGCGATTTGCCAGTTTTCTAAACACAACCACGATATTAATTCGGTATGTTGCAATTATAAAAAAATGTAAAGTATGTAATGTGTATTACAGAATAAATTTGTTTAGGGTGTATAGAATAGAGACGAAAAATCTAGGATGTATACCGAGAAAATTGTATATTACAGGTATTGTACTAGAGTTAACCCAATCGGACATTCATACAACCCAATCGGACCCATCGGACCCTCATACAGGAAATGTATTTTTTTTTTCTTTTAACAAGCTCTGATAAATTTTGCCCCATGGAAATTTAAAAAACTATGAAAGATAACAAAGGATAAAATAAAGGGAAATGATTTTTTTTTTTACAATAAAAAATTGTAACTATTTACACTCTTCAAAGAAAGAAAGTCTTAGCGTATGCAAAAAGGAAAAACAAACAAAAAGTGGATATGTGGAGAAAGGAGGGAATGGTATGAGATGTTCCAGAAACAAACGAGTTTTGACTTTGCCCAAAGCCAAAATGTATGGTAACCTAAATAAGACTCTTCAAAATCTTAATATCTCAGATACTATACAAATAAAAATTCTATCAAACCTTCTTCACATTGTTGTGCGAAACAAGTAAAACCAACAAAATAAAAAAAGTGAAAAACCTCTCGCATTGTTTTCAAGATGAGGTTGAGCAGTCTGGGGCGGTTGTTTCGGACTTGATCACACGGGTATTGTAAGAACCGCATGTACCGCATTTATGGTACAACCAGTGGAACCGTGTAGTTCCTTTGCGTTCACAGTCATTGCATAGAATGTCCTGAAACATTTGTGTATGTGTCATCCAATGAACTGGGGGAGTCAAAGAAAAAGTCAAGAAACAGCAGTTTTAGTGTTTCTCACCTGACAGCGATCTTTGTATTCTTCTGGAAGTTCTTCTGCAGCTAACAGTGCGTCAAGCATACCAAAATAAACCTGTAGAGTTTGAAAAAGAAACCAAGGAGAAATAGTTAAGTGAATGATATTTGCAATGGTGTGATTTGCAGATTACGCTCTGAGGGACGGGGGATTATCTTACCGCCATATCGCCTAATGATTTTCCACAGATTGGACATGTGTAGTGGCTGCAAGTGTAAGCCTGAAAGAGACCAGAGAAACAGCAAGTGTTTTTATTTAAGGCGATAAAAAGTCAACTTAAGGTTTAATGAGAAAAATAGAGAGATTTGCAAACCTGGAAGCAAGCTGAGTGCATGTAGTGACCACATGGTAAGGCTCTGACTGCTTCACTCGATGTGAAAAGAAATTCGCAGCAGATGGGGCAATTAGTCTCAAGGCTTTTCTCGAGGCACTTGTGGTTTACTAACTTCATCCCCAGGCAACAGTTACATGTCATGCAATGGAAATAATCGATTCCCAGTCCTTCCCCGACCCGGCAAAGGTTGCAGAATGGACAGTGGTATACAGCCCTGAAGGAAGATAATAATAGTTTCTCAAGGTTAGAATAGCTTATCAAGTTTGATTTTTGACAAACCCAAATTTCGCAGTTATTATTATATGCATCAAACTGTTGGGTTTTGCTCACCTTTCATCATCGAAAAGTTTGCAAATACTGCAATAGTGCTTTGCCATTGGGAATCCGTCACATGAAGGCGTTGTGCAAATGGGGCCAACAGGTTGCACCTTGAGGCACCGCATGCAGAGCATTTCTGTCACCAATTTTCTGTAAAGTGTTCCAAATATTAAATCATATCATTGAGAAAGAAAAACAAAGGAGGAGATTCAATTTCTTACCTATCCATGGAGTGGTCGCTTACTTTGTCATGGCAAAACCTACAAGTGAACAATTGACCACAACATGCAGCTCGAAGCTTGCAGTTACGCTTGTAATGCTCGCATCCATATATTTGCTTCTCGGGATCTCGAAAAGATGGGGAACATCCAAATGCAACTTCGCCATTTAATGCAGTTTCTGTTTCCTTAGGTAACTTTTGCTGAGCCGCTATCCATCGACTGATAAAAGTACCAACAACCGAAATTTAAAATGAATACTATTCTGGAAAAAAAATGATCAGGGTATGAGGGAAATGTGAATGAGATTATAGGTTCGCTATTGTTCAGAATATTGTTCAATCCCGGACACACACGCATCAATATATACGCATTCGTTTCAGATCGGGAAACCGGGAAAGACACGAGCACCCTCATATACTCTTCCACTATGTACGTTTTTTTTAAAAATAATACATGGGAATATATTACTGAGTTGGGGTCAGGTATGCATGAAAATGTGGAATAAAGGATCCGTGCAGGGAAATAGTAAAAGAAATCAAACCTGGTCCTCCAATTTTGTACTAGATAATCTTTTCTCCTTGGATCAAGTGTTGTGTCCTGATAAACCTTCCTGATTTCAGCCTCTAGTTCGTTCTGGTTCATGCGGAAAATATCTTTCCACCCCGGCTTAAATAGTTGACCAGTTTGGTCTAAGATTTCTTGATGATCATTATCTATACGGAAAATAAACTTGAAAAACTTAGCAGAGAGAAACTACAGTAGCCAGCCAAAGAATGAGTTATGAAGTCCAAAAACATCGAAGGTCTATATAAAACCAGCTAGATATTAAGTTGGTGAAAAATAGTTAGGCAATTGCTGTTACCTTTCTGTAGGATAGGTTTGGATGTTTCTATTGAGGATGAGTCGGGTGATCCTTTCCAGCATTCATTGAGCCATTCATCGAACATTGTGTTCTTGGTTGCCTGCTTCCAGGTATCCATCATTCTATTTTGCTCATCTTCAGAAAGGGCGGACGTCACCCATGGTAACATAGATTGGAGAACTTCAGCACCCGTTGTCCCGATTATACGACCCACAATCTTGTCTTGCTCTTGAATGGAGAAGTGTTTATCAAATAGAGGCCAGAGCTCCAGTTCCTCCAAGAAAATATGCTGATCCAATGTGATTTTAATGGATTTGCACATCCCTTGTAGCTTTGTAGCCAGTTCATTGTACTTCTTCTTGCAGTCACCGTTATCAATATCAGTCGGAACAGTGTCAGTTTGAGCTATGTCCCCCATTATAGAATCAGTCTGTAACTTCTCATGAAGAATTGAAAGTTCAGTAAGAACACTATAAATATCTCCAAACAACTTCTCCTCCTGTTTATGGTCAAGCGTGTAAGAGTGACTGACATTGTGAAGTGTCTCCTTCGATTCCAACGCTGGAAATAGGATATCATCTTCAGCATTACTATGAGCCTTGTAGAAACCCCAGAGTAGGTGAAACCGACCAATGAATTGACGAATAAACGTTTCATCGCAATCAATGAGCTTTCCAGATTCAACATCAAGAAACTCCAGATCTTTGCTGATGGCCTTGTGAAATTTGAATATTGTAGCAACTGGACGCTCGGCATGTCCAGTACCAAAGCTGTTGCTATCCATTTCCCAAACAAAGAGGCTGGAATTAAGAGCGGGCGCAGCAGAGTTTAGCGAAGAAGACCTCATAGCTTTAGCTGCTGGAACAGAACCAAGTCCCAGACAATCACTGCTAACTCCGAGATCCGGAACACAGCATGACCTACCATTTCCAGATGGCTTGCACCCATTTGCGACTTCTGACGAGTGAGGGGTGGCATTATTTTCACAAGCCAATACAACAGTTCGCTTAGCTGGCCTTTTATCCTGATGCTGGCAACACGATTCTATACTCCTACTCGAGCATGGCACAGATGCACAAGCATTACATGACTGAAGGTTGACTTCTTCAATGTTGCTTAGTGTTTTAGCAGGGCATAAACCATTCCCGTTTGGAGACAAGCATTCCCCGGCTTTGCGTCCTTTGCATGCCCAACCAGAGAAAAGAGTAACAAGAGCAGCATCCGATTTAGGTGCTGAGGCCACAAAGAAACCATGTATCCACGCAAGATTGTGAGTAGCTAATAATTTTTTTAAAAGGTTAAGTGTCATCAAAAATGAAAACAATAGATTGTACCTCCAGCTTGCAAGTTCTTCAGAAAATTCTTAGCTTCATCTTCTGTTAAAGATGCCGCCAACCATGGCAAAACACGTTCAATTAATCTCAAGGGCATTATACACAGGCTTTGGTAGAGAAGTTCTTGTTGTCTTTTAAAGCTGAAGTTCTTTCGTGCAAGGGGTAGCACCTGCAAACATTATGAAGTTAGTTGACATCCTAAATTGGCATCCTGGATCTTCATAGCCTATGGTATCAACTGGTCTTATGCCGAACTTTCATAGTTTCACCTGTTTACAAAATCATATGTCACATCACTTAAAGCAAAAGTTCACCTGAATTTCCTCGTTGTGAAAGTGCCTTTGGATAGTTTCCATTATTTGATCAGCATGTGAGCAGAGCTTGGTGTAAAATTCAGCAGCGGAAGTAGAAGAGGCTCCAGCACTCTTGATATTTTCTATCAAGCATCGAAACTCGTTAAACTGATTTTCTTCTTCATCGTGCTCCTCAGAAAATGAAAACTCCCCATCTACTGCTGGAAATATGATCTTGTCCTCTGCAAGACTGCAACAACAAAAGAATATATCATCTCATAAATAGACCCATGCCACTCCAATCTCTGTCAGAAGATAGAAAATAATATGTTGATATGAAAATTTGAGAGAACTCCGTTTATAATGATAACAATCTCATGCAGAAACGTGCTTAAGCATGAGAAGAGCAACATCCACATGCAAAATTGAAAATATTCCGTTTTCATTGTATATAAAAGGATACAACAAATACCTGTGGAAGATGCATACTTCAGCAATATATTGCAAGCGTTCATCAAATGCAGATAAATCCGAAAAATCTCCAGACAGCTGAATCTTCCTAGCCTCATCGGCTATTTCTTTCATCTCCTTGTTGATTGACTTGTGCCAAAGCTTAATCTCATCAATTGGGTGCATCTGAGCATCAAAAGAATCATACTTGGTAAGCTCTGGGTACTTTCTCTTCCCGGCCTTGGATCCCTCACATGCACACTGTGCTCTACTAGTTTTGCAAGGAAGCATGCTGCTAGAATCAAGACAGCACTGGAACAGAGAATCTTCTATGCGACAGGAAGCCGCAGTATCTCTTTTCCCTCCCAACCAGGTGAAAATAACCTTAAAGAAGGAAAAATATTACACAACAAGCCAAAAGTCTTTCAACTGCTAAAGCTGGATCTTAATTCAAAACTTACCTGCTGAAGGAGCTTCTCGCCTGGAACTATCTTGCTTAAGCACGTCTGCATCTCCTCACTTTCATCTATTGAGATGGAGGAAGAAAGCCATGGAAGAAACACCGCAAGCATATTCACAGGAATGCTGCAGAGAAACCGCCAGACTATGTAAGCTTGCTCCTCATGCTTAAATTTCTCAATAAGTAAGGGAAACACCTGTTAGCAAGAGAAGAAGAACAGTAGTTTTAATAAAGGCCAATGCGTAATCCTAAACATTGGCTCTGTGTTAATCGAAATCAACAGAGAAACTAGGTCTTTTCTGTGAAGGGAAAACAAGATCACCAAACAAAACAATACCTGTTTCTGTTCTTTTGCCAAGTGCTGGCTAACAGATGTCTGAAGTGCTCCAGTACTGCTCGCCAACTCCCTTCGGTAACTTTCATCGACTTCCGTGGCAGAATTTAGCAGCTCAAACAGATGATCGAAAAGGGTGCTTTCACCCTTGTGCTCAAGAGAATATGTCTGGGCTACGTTCTTCACGCGTATGTCAAGAGCTGAAAAGATTACCTACATCCACAGATTTGCAACCGTCAACAGTTTCTCCTCGTAATACAACAATACACATATGTTGCAAGAACTTCCATATCTCCAAAGCAACTCATAGAATCAAGAAGATAAAATCAGATTTAGACAAATTTGCAGCTATATGCAGTAGTTTCCAAGCATAACCAAAAGAAAACTTAACATTGTTGGCAACCAATACTATATTCGGGCAGAAATTCCCCAAAGAGTCCTTCATTGGTAAAATGTCAAATGCAAAATCAAAGCAGAAGGCGGTTTCCAAATTGTGATTTCACAGTTCCCAGAGAATGAACAAGAAAACTAAAATAGAAGAGAGGCAGCTTTTGGCATTACCTCGTCCTCGGCATTGCAGTGATGCTTATAGATCGATCTCAGGAACCGGTACCGTTCACGAAGCAGCCGGAGATCAACATGGTGTCCAGTAGCAAACTCGAGGGCCAATCTATGAAGAGCTTCGAGCTCACTGCATACTGCCTTGTGAAAGAAGAGGAAAATCAGGATCGGCGAAATCTCTTGCGCGTCCTCCGAGAACGAATTCGCCACGGTCGGACGAGAAGAAGAAGAAGAAGGCACGGAGCTCGCAAGGACCGTGGTTGATGAAGACGCCACTCCTCCGCCTCCTCTCGCCGCCTCAAAATCAGGCAACGGCGTCGCCATTTCCCGTCCGTGTCCGTCAAGAATCCAAAAAGAAATCTCCACGACTCACTCTCCCTTCCTTCAGCCTTCGTACACGACCGACGATTTTCAAATCTGAGCTCGCTTCACCGTAGAATTATCTGGGTTTTTTGTTTTGTTTTGTTTTGTTTTCTGTATGTGTGGTGTTGTTCAACGGAGACGATGAGAAGGAAAAAAAAAAAAAAGGTCTGATGTCGATTTTGATTTTGCTTTTGCTTTCTTTTGATATTTTTTTTGCTTTCCTTTTTTCGTTTTATTATGGTTAAATCCTCAAAAATACTTTTAACTCCCGTTTGTTTATTATATATTATACGACCATCGGAATTTTAATACAAGAATACAAATTAGATAATGAATAAAGTGCTTGGGGATTGGGTGGGTGTTTCTATACAAAGGTTTCGTAGCACGTGGCCATTACCATCGCCACGTCGGATGCTGATGCAACAAACCAAAGTTGGCACGTGACCGATTGCATCTCGACACGTGCTAGCGTACCTACGAACGCAAATGTTCCGCGAGACAGGAGAGATTACACGAGGGGTAAAAAAGACATTTTATGATGTTTGACGTGGCATTTCATATGGAATTCTTTTTGATAATGTCGACCTCTTTTGATTAGATTATAATCAAATAAATTGATGATGTTTTGAGGTTTAGCTTTTAAGGGAGCACTTCAAAAGAAAAGATGATTTTGGCTTTGAAGTTTTGTAAAATATATATAATTTCGTATTTTGTTCGAAACTTGTTTAAAATAGTATTGAAGAATGATGATATAGAGATGAGCTGCAACACCCATTCGTAATCTAAAGGAGCCAATATAGCTTTGATTAAATTATTGCTTACCGGTTTTGCTTTGATTAATATATAAATGGAGTTACAACATTTTTTTTATTGCGTTGCATGTGCTCCAAGGTATACTAGATTGAGTTTGATTAATTAAATTTGTGCCATAATTAACTAAGAGCACTTATACTATTGCAAATAGTATAAGAAATGAGATTATATGTTCATTAGTCTTATGTTAAGAAGTTTACATTCAAACTAATGTTTGAACTTAAATATTTGGTAGGAACGTTTATGCAAACAATTAAATCCCTTATGTCGTATATCCAAACGTTTAACTATATCAAATATTTAGATCAATTTGTTCATATAATTAAAATATATAACATGAAATTCTAAACAAAACAAAAAATGCTTCTTAATTTATATAATTTATTGCTAGATGAGAGGCAGCACCCGTTTGTTTAGTATATGATTATAAATTACAGATAATCGATAAATAAAGTAAAAAAATGGTAATTTGGTGAAAAAGAGGGTTTCAAAGAGAAAGGAAGTGGTGAAAAGTGAAGACACAAGAGGGACGTGTGGGAAGTGTGGCGACAATTGGGTAGCAACAAGTTCCACTCGCGCTCTCTTCTCCACAACACATTCCTTTTTTTTTTGTTGATTCTTCTACCAAATAAGAAGAAAAAACATTTATTACGGGACCATTTTAATAATATTCACTATTCTTTTCCCCGATTTCACAACAACTTAATTATTTTATAAGTGGGAACAAATTCAAATTAAGAGAATCCGTCGTTCTTGACTATAAGAAAACAAACAAAAACGAGACTAGTCAAAGTATGTATGCATTTCAACACTATTCCACGTAAGACTATAAGAAAACAAACAAAAACGAGACTATTCAAAGTATGTAAGCATTTCAACATTATTCCACGTAATTTTGTACGGCAACCTTTACCCATATAGAGTAATTAATAAGAGATTATATTGATATATACTACTTTGTATCCTCTAAAGTTTTCTTTGAATACTATAAGATCGTAATCATAGATGCATCTACAAGACTTTTTTCACTATCTAATAATCACATATAGTTTTCTTTAAATCCTATAGGTCGACCATATAGTCATAGATGGTATGATTTGTATTTCCTTCGCCAATCAACGAAGCATCTACCAGACTATACAACCCATAATTGTGATCATAGGGCTAAATGATTAGACCGAGTGCATAGTTTAAGAGTAAATACGAACTATTTTATTGATTATTTTAATAACATTTAGTTGGTTTTTGTTCCGAATTATGTGGAATTATACGTATCGTGCAAGTGTACAATGGGATGGGTTGGCTTTTTATGATCCATCACTCATCATTCTCTTTTCACTTATTCTTTTTTCCTCAATTTTTCTTTTCGTCAAAGGATAATATCTATCGTTTACGTCTTTTTCTTTTGACATACACATCCTCATACGGTCATGCCCATCGCTTATCAACATTCTGCATTAAGCTATATACGTACGAGACTAATTTACCAGATATCACGGAAATTGTGATAATATCAAATATGTAAAGAATACCTAGCTTAAATCTAGATACACTTCGATACAAATTAGAATTTAGGAAAGCTCTATATATCTTACAACCAATAAAAGAAAATATCCTTACATAAAAATAGCCCTAGATATCTTTTTCTTGTTCAGATCTTTTTAAGACGATCGAGAAACCCTAGCATTAGCATAAAACGAAGTTATTAGTCAATAGAAATTACAAATCCAGCAGCTCAAGGTAACAACTAGCCCTCACTTTTCTCGTCTTTTTAAATTCCCTAAAAGCACCAACGGTTCCATTTTTTTTAATTATTTGTTAATCATTTTATTTTAAAATTCTTAGGATGCTGTTGAGAAAAATCTTGATTGCTCGGTATGATGGGTCTTTAACTGAAGTTTTGTTTAGGGAACTACCAAATCAAAAACCGTCCATGATCACTTCAAGTTTGTTGTAACGTATGACATCACATTTCTACACATCTCTGCTACTCAGTTTCTTAAGAGTTTGTGCTGCTTATTGTTTTAGTTTTGTGGCGAATCATTGTGGCATCATTTTATGAGAGCTTGTTTGACATGAATTTTGCTAGTTAAAAAAGTACATATCTTTTTATTTCCGGCTTAAGTTTTCTTAGTACGAAACGAGAAATCAAATCACTCTAGTTTTCGGAGGTGATTATATTTAGGTGGAACAAAAAAAAAACTTTGCCCACATGGGCGTGGTCGAGTGGTAGTGGGGAGGTGAGATTGTTCCACCAACGGAGAATCTGGGTTCAATTCCCTCTCTGCGTTGGTGCTCAAAACATTTATCACGACTATCTGTGGAAGCTGGTATTAGACTTCGGCCCAGTTGAAAACTCGTGAGAAAATTTGTCAGTTGGGCCAACTCACTCTAGGCAATAGTCGGAAGACGTGCAGTCTTACTGGTTTGGCATGAGGTAGTTGATAGTAAGATTTTCGCTATCAATTGCTCAAATCCCACTCATGTCATTGTAGTATTTGAGATATCAATCCATAATGGGTTGAGATTAAAAACCAAGAATACATGAAACTTCTTAATCTAAGCAATCCAAGAATTGGTTTTGATTTTTATCAGACAATTTGAAACATACATAACAGATAAATAAACGAGTAGTTTAGCAAACCAAAACGAACAACGAGACAAACTTAAACGTTGTTTAGCAAATTTAAACAAACGAATTATCGGGTAAAGTAATCGACTCGGGTGATTCTTTAATCTACTCAAGATGCTCAAACATTCGACTAAATATCTCCTTAGGTCTTAGAACACTACTAAAGATTAATCCACTTCCATGGTATTAACCTCTTTCTTAGTCATCAATCGTCATAAACTTCCGTTCGCGATTCTATGACTAACAAGCAATAAGCACAAGTCTAATTAACCACAATTCACCTTAGACATCAATTTTCCGTTGGCTAAGATATGAAAAGCACTCATTAAATTCGTTCAAGACTTTCATCAAACACCTTCCGGGTGATGAAACTCCCTAGGTTCTAGATCAACTAGATCATGGTCAATCTAGCATTAAGAACACTTAATGAGCAAGGATTTTAAGTAATCTAACTCCTAAACATCAAGAACAAACCTAGAATCACCCTAATCTACTTCACCCAAGAATCCTAAAAGAACTACTCACACATAGCTAAATCACAAATATAAACCGTACAAATGAAAGCCATAAGCAAAATAAGAAGATTGATGGAAAGAGTTTAAGAAAATCTTCACTAAAATGGTTTGGATCTTGAATCCTTCATACAAAAACAAGAGAGAAGAAGAAAGAAGTAGTTGGCTTAGAACAGTAAAAAGAAGCAGAGATTGTTGATATTTTCGTGCCTAGAGTTATTATGAAAGAGAAGAAATGTTGACAATTATATTACATAAGTGGTTGGTTCCCAAAATCATGCTGAAAATCCGGAGGCACTGTCGATCGGTTATGACCGATTGCCTGAAGCAATCTTGATCGGTTTCAGCGATCGGTTTGTAACCGATCGAGCATGTTTTTTTTTGTTTTGTCGTGGATCGCTTTCAGCGATCGGTTATGACCGATCGGCTGTGTTAATTCCGGTCCTCACGTTCCTTCTTCAATCTTTGCGGTTTCCTTCCGTCCGCGCTCATCCAAATCAGTCCCGAACACCTGAGAAAGGCTGTAACAAGCCAAAAAGAACACAAAAACGACCTAGGACGTCCTAAATGCAATGCGACTCGATTTGGACCTAAATGCGACATATACATACTAAAAACTATACGAAACACAAGGAAAACGAAAGAAAATATGAGACTCAAAGTGGTAAAATACACGGTTATCAACTCCCCCGGACTTGCCTTTTGCTTGTCCTCAAGCGAATAAAGCAAAGTAAGTCAAGAAGAGAGGTTTGAAGATGGGGACTCATATCCCAAAGGAAACACATCAAACTTTCAACTCAATGTCCTTAGGTAAAAATGCCATAATGCCAAAATCGCTTCTACTCTAACGAACTTCTCCATACTTATCGCAACTTGAATCTTTTACTTTAGTGCCTAAGACTTTAGAATCCACAAGCATTCATATCAACCAACTCTTTAACATTCAATTAAATCTTTTCAAGTGCGGTCTCACATAAGGGAATCTAATACATTCTCAATCGGTTTTGGTGAGAAAGGCTAGAAAGCAATATACGAGGAGGTTCAAATTTTACGGGTGACTTTCTCTCACAAAAACGTAATGCATGGCAATTCGAAAAAGCAAGGAAGGAATAGAACAATGATGTATCAAAGATTATCTTCCATCCTATCCTAGCTTTCTAATCTCTCGTCTTAAGCTCATTGCCTTACAATCTCTTTTCCCGTAAATAAAACCCATAGCCCCTTTTTGGCTAAATATACGCATTGTTCACAACCTCGTTTCTTTTCTTTTTCTTAACACTCTAGGAGAATTTCTCTTCTTAGTCTAAACTCTTATTTTTTTTTTTTTTTTTTTATATATATCGAGAGTTTAGACAACTTTAGATACACGGTTTTTCCTAGAGTTTCTCGCTTTCTTTTCTTTTTCTTTTTACACCTTAGGCTCTTTCTTTAGCCTACACCCGATTTTCTCTCACCATCTCCCTTTTTTCACTCACTATTCATTCCAACTTATCTTAACCATTCTATCTATCAAATCCCAAGTCATTTATCTAAGGAAGATAAGCCTTGTCGTTCCTTTCTCTTACAAGATTTTTCAATTGTATGCACTTTCAAGAAAAAGGCCTCACTCACAAATAACATGGGTTTAAAACAATTGGCTTAGGTGATGAGGTGGGGAACTATCCTAAAGATGAAGATAGCTACTCGAATTAGCACAAGAGTGGAAAAATGGATAAGAAAATTCGAGTATATAGATTAAGACCATGAGAATGCATTTCGAACCCCTAGGCGAGACAATTAATGTTCAAATTAGGTTCAAATAAATAGAGTTGGAATCAAATCACAACGAGCTTCATCCTAATCAAAGACATTCAAGCCAAGAGATCAAAGCATGGATTTTCCAATTTTTCGAAGCGGTTCAAGCGTCATAACATGATTAACGAGGGCAATGTTTTCAAAGTTCAAGTGCTTAATCATTGTCCCCTATGCATATGAATGCATCCTATATGCTTCTAGACTCAATCCTATTAAAAATGAAGAAAGAAAAATCAAATTCTAAATGAGCAANGATTTTTCAATTGTATGCACTTTCAAGAAAAAGGCCTCACTCACAAATAACATGGGTTTAAAACAATTGGCTTAGGTGATGAGGTGGGGAACTATCCTAAAGATGAAGATAGCTACTCGAATTAGCACAAGAGTGGAAAAATGGATAAGAAAATTCGAGTATATAGATTAAGACCATGAGAATGCATTTCGAACCCCTAGGCGAGACAATTAATGTTCAAATTAGGTTCAAATAAATAGAGTTGGAATCAAATCACAACGAGCTTCATCCTAATCAAAGACATTCAAGCCAAGAGATCAAAGCATGGATTTTCCAATTTTTCGAAGCGGTTCAAGCGTCATAACATGATTAACGAGGGCAATGTTTTCAAAGTTCAAGTGCTTAATCATTGTCCCCTATGCATATGAATGCATCCTATATGCTTCTAGACTCAATCCTATTAAAAATGAAGAAAGAAAAATCAAATTCTAAATGAGCAAAATGATTTTCGTTTTTTTTTTTTTTTTTTTAATTATGATATATATATATGCAAATGCAAAATGCAAATGCAAAATGCAAAAACGAAAATAAAAAGAAACAAATAAAACTCAAATTAGTACTCCCCCCGGACTTGAGAGCTCGAGAGGTAACAAAAGTTCATAAATAGAAACACAAAAATAAAAATGTTCAAGAGTTGGAAAAACTCACTAAATTTTGATCTTGTTTTGCTTTCTCTTCAGGACGTGCTCGGGCCTGCTTCATAGTCCGTGGCGCGGTTGGTAGGGTCATCGTCCATCTCTTCATCGTCGTCATCTTCCGAGGAGACGTAGTTAGGCGGTTGGAGTTTCTTTACCTTGCGGAAAAGTTTGGCGAATAGCTTCTTTTGTGCCGCGTTGATCTTCCGCTGCATCTCGTTGATCCGCCTTTGCATTTTGTAGGCTTGATGGACGATCTTTTCCCTCTTGTCCCTCGGGTTGAAGTCGATCTCGGGAAGTTCGTCGTTGATGTTCCCGTATAGATCATCACCCGGTTCATCCTCCATCGGGTTCCCTTCTTCTTCGACGGCTTGCTCGTGCTCCGGTTGTTGCTGCTGCTCCTCGTCGTGGGTGATGGCATCGAGATATTCGTCTTCTCGCAGCCTGAACGCAACGTTGTCCAGCCCCAACAAGGTGGTCCGTGCGGTGTTAGGAAGTCGGAAGGTGCGCGTCTTCTTGTTCTCGTCATACAGCTTGTATGCGTTGTCTCTTCCCGCCTTCAAGAACCTGTTCTTGATGAGATAGGTGCGGTCGAGGTAGTTGCGTTCGTGATGCGGAGTGTAGCGACGTAGGTCTACTCCCGCCTTTTCTAGGAGAGGTGTAAGGAACCCTCCTAGCCATAGGTGATGTATCTTTGCTCTCCGAGACCAGCTCCTAAGACTTACGAGTCGTGCCGCAAGGAGACTCCCGTAGTTTACGTTGTCACCCAACTCGTCTTCAATGGGATCTCCGTCGCCGTACCTCAACATACCCTTGATCCCTTGGTGGACCAAGCACAACTCCTCTAACAAAACCGCTCCGGTTCCTTGTCTCGCATATATCGTGTTTGCAAACAGCTTGCAAACATACCGGATGACCGGATTCCGCACACACGTCACCTTCGCGCTGTGACTCGAGTAGAACCCTTCCGCAACGGTGTTCCACACTGAATTTGCAGCGTGCAAGACCGGGAACTGAACTTGGGTTTTCGTTGGAAACCCGTATGCCTCGCACACATCAAAGATGGACAACGCATATTCCTTGTCATCCACCTTGAATCGAAGCATCCCGTCTTGTGCTATCTTCTCCTTGGGATCCTTGTAGTCAACCGTTACGGTGGCCAATAGGTGGCGGACTGGAACTTCAAACGTGGGCGCGTCCATTCTCATCAAGACACCCATGCCGATAGAGTCTAGGAAGGTGGTCACGTCATCCAATAGACCCAAGTTCTCCAACACTCTTTTATCCGGAAACCGCGTCGAGTGCATCTTGAATTTCTCAAACCTCTTCAGTGCTTTCTTTTCCGGCTCTGTCCATACGACATCTTGTTGTTCCGTTGGGACGCTAGCACGTGCTTTATTCGATCTTTTGGCTGTTGCTTTCTTCGCTTTAGATGCCATTTCCTACAAAATATATTTGGAGATTAAGAACACGGCACATTCCAATCAAGCAAACAATCCATCGTACCAAGAATTGAGATAGGGATTTACAAAAAGGACTAAAATTCACCAATTTTCACAATTTCACAAATAATACAATTTTCCACATTGTGAGTTCAAGTTGAATGTAGCCCCTGTAATTATCAATGAAGTCTGAATGAATCCCTAAATCAAAATCCCTGCAAGCATTGAATTTCATGAATCCGGTTCCCGGAAATCGACCCTATTCATATCAAGAACACTTAGGGTTCACACCTTGAATTTGACCATGAAGGACTCGAGTTAGTTCATGATTCCACTAATCCTAGCCTAATCGACCTTAACCCAACCATAATCAAGCAAGTTCCGACCCTAATTCAAGCAATATCATGACTTCTCAAAATTGGAACAAACCTTGCTTTTCATGAAAAAGGGTGTAAATTAAGAGCATACCGTGATGTTGGTGAAATGAGTTGGTCGAAATTGATAGGGAGTGGGATTGGGTTCGAAAGAAGAGTGAGATGGGTAAAGATTTGAGCAAAATCGGTGTAGAATTGAGAGAGTTCTCTCAAAAATCTCTTTCTTTTTTTTGTTTTGATTTTGCGGAGAAGAAGAAGTGAGGGAGAGAGAACGTCGCGTGAGAAGAAGAAGAAATCACTTACCTGGTGTCGCGATCGGTTATAACCGATCGATGAAACCGATCGAGGCAAATTTCGATCGGTTATAACCGATCGCCAAGACCGATCGACGAGGCCTGATTTTTCGTCGTAACAGGTCGCTAGTTCGTAACCGATCGGCATAACCGATCGAGGCAAATTTCGATCGGTTATGACCGATCGCCAAGACCGATCGAGGCAACCTGATTTTTCATCGTAACTGGTCGCTATCTCGTAACCGATCGGCATAACCGATCGAGGCAAATTTCGATCGGTTATGACCGATCGCCAAGACCGATCGCCTGTCCTTTTTTTTGTCAATTTTCTTCTTTGATCCCGGACGTTCTCTTGCTAATCCTGCCGTCTTGTAACACTGGAAATACACCAAAACAAAGATAAATTTAAATCTAAATCACACATATGAACATATTTACAAAGGATAACATGGGATTGCCTCCCAAGTGCGCTTGTTTAAAGTCACTAAGCTTGACTTTGCAAACTCTTTTAGGCGTGGATGGAAAGAGTAGAATGACTCCACGGTGGCTCCTTGAGCTTGAGCTTGATCATCATCTCTTGAAGACCGGCTTGGCCTTTCTCTTTGAGGTCGTGATTGTTGGGTTCATTTTTGACAAGGTCGGGAGGTTGTGTCTCTTTGGTTTTCTTTATCGCACAAGACTTTGGGGGTGAAGTTAAAACCATCTTCTCAACACTACCCATGTACTCCATTGTTTGAACTTGAACTTCTTCATTCTTATAAGCGATGGCACCACAGTACTTTGTGAAGTAAGGTTTTACGGGATAGAAAACTTTGTCATTTACATACTCGAGCACTACCCTCTTATTCGGGAAGTCTATGCTTGCACCGGTGGTGTTTAGGAAATGTGTTCCAAGAAGAAGAGGGAGCTTGTGGTTTTTCTTCATCTTCATTACCAAGAAATCCGTTGGAATAAGACAATCTCCAATTTTGAGAGGATAATCTTCGATGATTCCAAGTGGGCATTTTGAAGAAGAATCTCCAAATGTGATTGAAGATGTGTAGTGTGTCATGCTCTTGATTCCAAGACTATTCACCATCTCGTAAGAGATCACATTCACGCTTGATCCAGAATCGCACAAGGCGTCATCAATATTCAAATCACCAAGGGAACAAGAGATGACAAATTTACCCGGATTTCCAAGCTTTGGAATCGATTTGGGCATGAGTGGAGGAGGTGCATTGCAAGAAACTCCATTCTTCTCAACCTCCACTTGTATAGCAACTAGTGGCTCGTTCTTTGCAATGGGCTCATTACCGTCATCTTCAATGACCAACTCAGTGACTCTTGAGGGAATATCTTCATCATTTGGACCATAGAGTAGGTCCATGAACTCTTCAATAGCATGTTCTTCCTCATCACTTGAAAGGATAGCGTTACAAAACTCCTTTGGATTAGCCTCGGGTTTTACCGGTAAGGTACCTTGGGGGCGTGACGATGAAGCAATTCCTCGTCCTTCGATTTGTTTGACCCTAGACGACAATGACTCAAATTTGGAGTTGAGGTCATTGTAAGAACAGTCCACCTTGTTGTGGATTTCCGCCATTTTCTTACTCAATTCCATGGCTCATTGAGCTTGGCCTTGTAATAGTTGTTGAAGCATGTGCTTCATCTCGTTGTCTTGAGGCGTTGTGGTACTCGCTTGTCCTTGCTGTGCAAAACCGGGTGGGTGAGATTGTTGCTTTGGTTGAAACCCACCTTGGTTTCCTTGAAAATTGTTCCTTGGAACAAATGGTCTTTGTTGGTTTGTAGAGATGAAGTTCTTTTGTTGAAATCCTTGACCTTGAGTGTTGTGTTGGGGATACACTTGGTCTTGAGGGTTGGCGACATTGTTGCTTCTATAGAAAAAATTGGGATGATTCCTATAGTTTGCGTTGAAGCCACCTTGGTAGCCACCTTGACCACCCAAATAATTGACTTCTGCTTGCTTATCATCATGCTCAACTCCCTCTTGATGGTCTTGGTTTTCATCGAACTCACCAACAAAATTAACGGTTGATTGCGAGACTTGGATAAGCTTGTCTAACTTGTCATTAAGAGCTTTGATATCCTGTCTCGTTTTTTGGTTATCGAAATCTCCACCTCCTCGTGAAAATCTGTCATAGTCCTCTCCGTAGTTACCGTCACTTAGAGCTAAGTTCTCTACAAGCTCCATCCCATCATTAACCTCCTTACCCAGAAAGTTTCCGTTGCTCGCGGTATCGAGAAGCATCTGGTACTTGGGCAGAACACCACGATACAACGTGCTTAAAAGAGATTCATCCGAAAACCCGTGGTGTGGGCATTGCATGGTGTAGCTTTTGAACCTCTCCCATGCCTCACTAAAGCCTTCACTATTCTTTTGTGTGAAGCTTGAGATGTCATTCCTTAATCGAGCTGTCCTTGTTGTGGAGAAGAATTTTGACAGGAATGCCTTCTTGCATTGGTCCCATGAAGTAATAGAACCTTGAGGTAAGTTCTTTTCCCATTGCCGAGCTTTATCCCCTAGAGAGAAAGGGAATAACCTCAGCTTAAACGCATCTTCAGAGATGCCATTGATCTTCACCAAACCACACACTTGGTCGAATTGATCCAAGTGATCCAATGGGTCCTCCATGGCCAGCCCATGGAACTTGTTGTTTTGCACCATAAAGATAATACCGGATTTGATCTCAAAGTTGTTGTGTTCAACCGGTGGTGGTGCAATTCCTTGACGGTTAGCATGTGTGTTTAGTGCATCACCGGCTCCAATTGGTCGTGGAGGTCGTGGTGGATGAATTGGAATTCGGTTCACACCAACACCTTGGTGACCAACACCTTGGTGACCAGCATCTTGGTGACCAACACCTATCACGGGTGCATCTTGGTTTGCAATCGGAGGAACTTGTTCACCCTCCATTCCTAACCGTTGAAGGTGTCTCTCTCTTTCTTGTCTTGCCCTTGTGTTTACTCATTCTAGAGCACAGATGTTGTCAACACGGTCTATAAGATTTGATGTGCCTTGTGATCTCGTGTTCATACACCTATGAGAAGGGGAAAAACCAAGTGAAAGAGATTAGTAACAAATTAAAAATAAAACTTAGTCTCAAGAAGATTCAAAATCCTAATGATTAATGCAAAACCCAAATGGCAACGGCGCCAAATTGATAGTAAGATTTTCGCTATCAATTGCTCAAATCCCACTCATGTCATTGTAGTATTTGAGATATCAATCCATAATGGGTTGAGATTAAAAACCAAGAATACATGAAACTTCTTAATCTAAGCAATCCAAGAATTGGTTTTGATTTTTATCAGACAATTTGAAACATACAAAACAGATAAATAAACGAGTAGTTTAGCAAACCAAAACGAACAACGAGACAAACTTAAACGTTGTTTAGCAAATTTAAACAAACGAATTCTAGGGTAAAGTAATCGACTCGGGTGATTCTTTAATCTACTCAAGATGCTCAAACATTCGACTAAATATCTCCTTAGGCCTTAGAACACTACTAAAGATTAATCCACTTCCATGGTATTAACCTCTTTCTTAGTCATCAATCGTCATAAACTTCCGTTCGCGATTCTATGACTAACAAGCAATAAGCACAAGTCTAATTAACCACAATTCACCTTAGACATCAATTTTCCGTTGGCTAAGATATGAAAAGCACTCATTAAATTCGTTCAAGACTTTCATCAAACACCTTCCGGGTGATGAAACTCCCTAGGTTCTAGATCAACTAGATCAAGGTCAATCTAGCATTAAGAATACTTAATGAGAAAGGATTTTAAGTAATCTAACTCCTAAACATCAAGAACAAACCTAGAATCACCCTAATCTACTTCACCCAAGAATCCTAAAAGAACTACTCACACATAGCTAAATCACAAATATAAACCGTACAAATGAAAGCCATAAGCAAAATAAGAAGATTGATGGAAAGAGTTTAAGAAAATCTTCACTAAAATGGTTTGGATCTTGAATCCTTCATACAAAAACAAGAGAGAAGAAGAAAGAAGTAGTTGGCTTAGAACAGTAAAAAGAAGCAGAGATTGTTGATATTTTCGTGCCTAGAGTTATTATGAAAGAGAAGAAATGTTGACAATTATATTACATAAGTGGTTGGTTCCCAAAATCATGCTGAAAATCCGGAGGCACTGTCGATCGGTTATGACCGATCGCTTGAAGCAATCTTGATCGGTTTCAGCGATCGGTTTGTAACCGATCGAGCATGTTTTTTTTTGTTTTGTCGTGGATCGCTTTCAGCGATCGGTTATGACCGATCGGCTGTGTTAATTCCGGTCCTCACGTTCCTTCTTCAATCTTTGCGGTTTCCTTCCGTCCGCGCTCATCCAAATCAGTCCCGAACACCTGAGAAAGACTGAAACAAGCCAAAAAGAACACAAAATGACATAGGACGTCCTAAATGCAATGCGACTCGATTTGGACCTAAATGCGACATATACATACTAAAAACTATACGAAACACAAGGAAAACGAAAGAAAATATGAGATTCAAAGTGGTAAAATACACGGTTATCAGTAGTCAGTTCTCATCTCTCCAGTCGGATGTCGACCTGACAGTCTATGTCATAAAAACAAAAAAAACAAACAAACAAACAAAAACTTTGTGCCTATTTTGTTGTGTTTCTGATATTTTTCCTTGGTTATTGCACAAGTAAAAATTAGCCTTAATCAGGGTTCTTGTTTCTGATATAATTCCAAAACCTTGTTTCTTTTTAATTGTTGACTTGTTTGTTTTGTTGTCAGGATCAGCAAAGAATAAACCAACCCGTCAAAGGCGAGAAGTACAGTGAAAGGCTTCTTCCGTGCATCATCCATCAGACCATGGCAGAATCTGCTAATTAACGACGTTTGTCTGAGCTCCAACTATATGTTGCTTAACCTCCAAAAAATGAACTTGTAGCCTAACTTTAAGAAGTCAAACAGCGAAAGAGTACGTTCTCGTCATTCCCTTCTCCAAAATATAGAAAACTCCTAATCCTAATCCAATATATATTTACTCATCAATCTACTTAATTATCATATTTAGTTTGTGGATTTTCGTGTATATTGTATATTAACATATTTAACGTATTTTCAATGATGAATCTTGCCAAAATTTTATATTATATTTAGAAACATTAAAAGAAATAAATTTACATTGTAACATATTTTTTGTTTATCTATTTACATATAAAGTCGACGTACTTTATAACTTTATATTTTCATTATGAGTCTATTATAATTTTTTTGGCCAAAGCTCATTACAACTAAGCAATAATCGATATAAATCTGTTGAACCTAGGTAAGGTGATGATGTTTATGTTAAGACATATAAAAAGACCAAACCATATAGCTAAAAATTAAAATCATTGACTTTTATGAATAAATAGGTGATAAATTGTACATCACAGCTCATTGACACAAACTAGAAAATACAGTAATCAAAGGTACAAAAAAAGAGTTTTATTTATTTATTGCGAATGCTGTTTTGAAGACGACAATTCATTCAACTGTATTGAATCTAAAGTTCAGATTCTATTAAAAATTGTTTCAGAAAATGAAAAGAAAATATAACAACTTATGTTTTTTATTTGACATGATGAGATACGAGTTAGAACAATGGACTTTATCAAGTCCAACAAGCCAAAGTATTTACCATTGAATCTTGGTTTGTTGCATATTTCATAATTCATTATATGCACTTGATAAGGTTAAGCATTCTTACTTGTATATCTCGTGTCAAATATAAAACGTAAACCGGTATATATCTCTCCTTGAGTTCTTAAACAATCTTTAAATCTTAACTTTAGTTTTAATAAAATTGAGTGAATTTTCATTTTCAAAACTTCATCGTTCGAAAGAAAAACTCTTTTTTCTTGCACAAGTTTTTCTTTAGAGTAATTTGCAAGGCTCTTAATAACTATGTTTTATAGTTTGTAGAATCATTGAGTTATCTCAAGTACAGTTTGTCATCTATTCCGTAAAAAAAACTCAATGATTTTAGCTATATATAGTTTGGTTCTTTCTCACATGGCTTAACATAGACATCATATCGCCTAGATTCAATAGAACCACATTTACAATTGCGTGATTGTAATGAGCTTTTGCTTTGAGCCACGAGACTTGGGAGCTTTAGGCTGCACTTTCTGTTCCGATCCTCAATTCTTAAGAATTTCATTGGATTCAATTTTTTCGCAGCGAAAAATTGTAGTGAAATTGTCATTTCTCTATAGTTTCGACGGTGATTAGTATAACAATGAAACATAAATCCGGATCGGTTCTCGTCGTTTCAACTATATATTGTGGTAGAGGGACGAGAAGCGATACATACATAGACGGAATATAGTTTTAGTGTCAACTAGGTGATTACCCGCTCTACGCGCGGGATTGCTTGTTTGATGTTTTTTCTAAATGTATTTATGTTTTAATTTTAGTTTAGTATATACAAACTAATTATGTATATATGAAGCAAATACTATTATTATCATTCATCAAAGATGTACAAAATACAAATAATTAATAAGTGGTAATGATCCAAAATAGTACAAAATGACAAACAAATTGTCAGATAAGTACATCGTTTGGGAAAACTGTCAAAATAGTTTTTTTTAAAAAAAAAAAATTGAACTGTTTTGGGTTTAGAGTTGAGTTGTTTAATGTTTAGGGTTGAGTTGTTTAGGGGTTTAGGATTTTGGGTTTAGTTTTAAAGGTGTATGATTTAGGGTGAAGGGTTAGGGCTCTAAACCCTAAACCCTAAAAACTTTTCCGAAAAATACTATTTTTACAATTTTCCCAGATGATGAACTATTCTGGCAATTTGTTTGTCATTTTGTACTATTTTAACAAATGTCCCTAATTATAATATAGATCATGTGAGGAAACATTATTTACATTAGTAGTTACATACTTATCTATATTATTAAAACATAAGCACTTTTGGAATCTGTTTCAAAACATCCCTTATTTTTAAAAACAAATTGAACATGTTGCCAAACAAGTATTAAGCATGTCGTCAAACATTTATTTAATCTATTATAAACTTAAAAATTACAAATTAAACATATTTGAATCAATAACATTTAAATTAGTTTTTATTCCTCATTTGACATTTTATATATGGCAAAAAACTTTATTCCGCACAGACGCGCAGATTTAGACTCTAATATATGTTTTAAAATTAACTATCTGTGAAATTGAAAATCTACCAAAATTATATAGTATAAATTATACTAAGAGGTTATATTTAATGATAGTATTTGATCGTTAGCTTATTTTTCGATGCTGCTTAAATTTTTTTTTTAAAGTTTTCAATGACGGTTCTTCTGAGATAAAACATAATAATAAGCAAAGTATTGCTCCATTCATGTTATATATTGCTACACATATACTGTTTTAATATCATGAGTACTTTGAAGATGTATAAACATAAACCACCATGCAAAGTTTAAAAACAAAGCAAACATTGATTTTTTCTTGATAATGTTGTTTGTGTTATTACCACTTACCAGACTTTGTGCATCGACAATAATGTGTAATGTTTAAAATTTCGAAACTTTTGACAAATTTTTTAATCTTTATTTCCATAAATAATCAGAACAGTTTGCTTAGTTAAATATACATCTTAATAAGAATGATTCTCCAATTGCTTAAATTACCAAAAACAGTCGAAGCCGTTTTTGAGTATCACAAAGTAAAAGTTATAGGCTTCACAACTGGGTAACAAAGTTGCTTAACACAACTTTCGTGAGTAACATAAACACATAATAATCAGCAAAGGATTTAAGAATCTCATAGGAAAACTTACCTGTTTCAACATCAAAATTTTCAACAATCCATCAAGAAACACACACAAATGGTCTAAATTAGAAAAATGAAAAAATATCATTTGTTCGTATAACATTGACCACTATCATCAAACAAGTAATAATATTACTAAAGAGAATGATACTTTGTTTACTTGCCACCACCAACTTCCTTCACGGCACATATCTGCTCCTCTTCCATTGAAGATATGACATAGACTCACAACAAAACAAAGCCGAATTGATGGAGAAACAAAGCGAGTATGAAGACATACAAAGCCATCCTCGGAGATATCAATCAACTGGTATTAATTAATATGGATCCCAAACAATCAGAGCTCCACTATATCCTCTTTCCCGAGCTATACCGTCCAACGATTCAGGAGGTTCTTTCCTCTTCACATGAGATTTTCAAACTTAGTTATTGGTTTTTGTCTTCATCTCACTATTGTCTCTGGTTACTCTTCTCTGCTCTAACTTTCTTCCTTGGTTTGAAACGGTCTCAAATGACACCCCTGTAAAGCGTGAAACAATTTTTTTGTTGAGTAGATTGACACATTAAACAAAACAAAACAAACAAATGTATCTTGGCAATGAATTTCAAAGAAGTGATGTTTTTGTTAGTTACTGGAAATTAAGAATTTTTGAACTCAATAAGACCATGATATTTATTATTATTATTATGCGAGGACTATTGGAATTGTAAACTATTTGCAGCAAATTTATAACATAATTTGTAAAACAACAAAAAAGTGGGAATAAAAAGAAGAGAAGAGGATTGCTCTACTTGCAATCTTAGTGGAATTGCTAAGAAGTTGCTTTTCGAAGAAGAAGTACAGATCATCCATCGTTGTATTCAGATCCTACAACAGTCGCACCAATCAAAAAGGAACTCATGATTATCACTTCTAGAGTATTTCATAAAAACCTAAACCAAAATCATTAATCAAATCAAATAGAAACATAAGTCTGAGAGGTAGATTTAAAAGTAACACGTATTTTGATTCAAAATTGAACAATCTCTAAAAAAGAAACTTTTGCACTCGGCTCCTTTCTCCCTCCCGGCTCAAAGAAAACCTTATGGGGTTACCAAGACATTTATGTCTCCGTTGCAGCTTAGAACTACATACCGAATCTAAGGCAGCTTCGAATTAGACTCTTCAATTCAACTATTTCTAGATTTTTGGTTTCTGGGCAGCTATTGCTCGTCGGTTCGGTCAGCGATGGTGGTATCTTGAAACGGGGGCTTCGGAGCTGAGAATAGCAAGAGGAGACACGTCCTATTGGCCGCAAGAGAATCGGAGTTAAGCCTAAGGCTAGGGTTTTAAAAAGGAAGGATATGGGCTTTGTATGACTCGTCGGAGAGGGGAGTTCTTAATTCTTAAACCCGGTATTTTTGTTTAATCAATACAATAAAACCCCTTGTGTCTCTGCAGGAGTTGATACCTCAGCTTTTTCATACGTTTAGAAGGTGACACATCGTTAAAACACTGAACCAATTAAAACATTTTAAATAATACAGGTGGGTTTAAATTTTACACATCAGCTTTTAATAGAATTAAACATCAGCTTTTAAACCCATCTGTATTATTTAAAATGTTTTAATTGGTTCAGTGTTTTAACGATGTGTCACCTTCTAAATGTATGAAAAAGCTGAGGTGTCAACTCCTGGAGAGACACAAGGGGTTTTATTGTATTGATTTGATGAGAATAAAACAGATAATGAGTTGTGGAAAACTTATAATAAACTCTTAAAAATAAAATTATAAAATACACTGACTTTTAAAAAAAATAGAATTAACCCTAAATTTCCTAAATCGCAATATATTTAACAAATAAAACAAAACTAGGATTTAACCCGCTCTAATTATGGCGCGGAGTAATTTTTTTTAAAGAAATTGTTTTGAAAATTAAGAAAATTAATTTTTTCTAAAATTTACAATATAGCTAACTAATGATTATAGATAAAACTGTCAATTTGTAATAATTTGTCTATTTAACCCGTTTTGCAGTGAACTAAAATATTATACTTATAATTTTGAAAACATAACTCTAATATGCATTGTTAAATGACTCTAGTTTTTGTGGTTACTCTTAAAAAAATAGTTTTCTTGTGTCTAACTTTTTATAAAATTAGTAAAATATTTTTCAATTTTTGTTTTGATATATATTCAAATAAAATATAATAAATTATAATGAAAAATATAGCAAGATTTTGAATAGATTTTTTCTCTTTGAATATATATAAATTGATTATTATTTTAAAATATATAGTATTAAAAATAATTAAGAAATTAAATATTAAATAACATATTTAATGCAAAATATATATTTTCCATATTCTAATGAATAATTTTAAAAGACTATTATATTCTTTCCTATTTTAATTATTATTTGTTATTTGTAATGACATTTCATGTAATAACTTACAAAACAAAGTTCATTTTTTAAAATATCTTCTTAAATAATATTATTGAGATTTCTTAAACTAACTTATTCACAAATATGTGATAATCCCATAATTGAATATCCATTTTGATTTGTAATCGTGATCAATGTCGATTTGGTTTAATTTGATCGATTTCGTAAATTTCCCAATAAGCATTTCTAAAAAGAAAATTTATATGAAGTAGCATTAAAATTTGACATGTATTTTCAAAGAAAGTCGTGAGAAAATATTTTTTTTTTCTCCACTTTTTATAACGTAATTTATAAATTACACGTAAAGATTTGATTGGTATAACTTTAAAATCAATTCAACACTATCATTGTTCGTGTGTGTCTTGTTCCCAGTCAGGTAACTACAAAGTCGAGTCCTTTGGAATTTCTCTGTTTTTTTTGCTGTTCTTTAGCGCGCACACACACACAATATTCCTCTAAAAATAAATTTGGGCACATAGTTTTCAATACTCAGACTGCACTAACAAAGACAAGACATTTCATCTAATATGGAGATCAACGCATAACGCATTACCACTTTACCAGTAACGCACAATCCACATAAAAAACAATTTTTTTGTTTTTACTGCAGATGTGATTTATCTAAATTTTTTAACATGGCCGGTCCAACGTCGCGAGAAGCCCTACCCAAGATTAGAAAATTAGTTTCAAAATTTTGAGTTTCGAATCGATGACTTCACTAATAACCGAATCTGTTTTTTAACGTACAAAACCAATAAGTAAATCATTTTCTAGTTAGTAAACCAAAGTTAAGATCCACATAATATACTATATGTTTTTTTTTGTTAAAGCCATATAATATATATGTTGTCGAAATAACATTTTATATCTCATCGTAGATATTTGTTCACTTATAATGTAAAATTCCTACTACGTTTATGATGATTATTGTAATTATGTTTATTGATCCCGAACTAAATCTTTTTTCTTTTTGGAATGGTTAATATATGTTTGGGCTTACTCGGTACGTATGATATACACTATGAGAAACCATAAACTTACCAGCATAAACAAGCTTTTCATTTTAAAAATGTCTCATTGTACTTGTACCAGCAATATGAAAACTGGTATTCTTCTTTCTTGAAAGCTTTTTTGATTAATTTCTATGTCTTCAGTTTATAAAAAAATGCTTTAAGTGTTTTACATGTATTAATAAAATTCTCAAGATTTATGATTTATGTGTGAAGAATCTAAAAGATAATCGTGAAACTATGGTAAAAAGAGATGGGCAACAACTTCTGCACCATTATGTTACTTCTCATCTAATGATATTGTTGTTTAATTAAAACCCCAAATTTACTTTTTAAGAAAATAAAAACATCAAAGTAAAATAACACATAATTTATAATAGTCTACAATCAATACGAAAGTTATATGAACCCCTTCACTATAATTAAATCGAAAATTTACACCTAAAATATTGTATTCAATCTAATATTTAGAAGGATTTGGAAAGATTTGAGTTTTAGTGAGTTTTTAGATAATTTGAGTGAATTAGGAAAGTTGTTATGATTTGTTTTTAAATAACTATGAAATCTCACCTAAAACCATGAGATTTTTATTTTTATTTTTTTAACTAAAAAATTTCACCAAAACATCTCTAAATCACTAAAAGTCCCCTAAGACCATATCCAGTAGGAAGACAAATTTTTCATCCTATATTCCCTCCACATCACTTTATTCTCGTTTCACATCATTTCAATTTTTTAATTCACACTCAATTTCACAATAGGAAGACAAATCATTTTCTCTTTCCTCCAACTCATTTTCTCTTTCCTCCACATCACTCCATCATATATAATTCATTTTATATTTATTTATTTTATTTTTATTATTTTATATATGTTATACATTTTATAAATACTATTACTATTAATATATTTATAGTCACACAAAATAATTTTTATAATGTAAAAAAAAATATAACTAATATATAATTTGTTTTTTTAATTAGAATTGATTAATATATAAAAATATAATATATTAATAATTCAAATAAAATACGGGTATTGCATGCCAAAATTTGGTGGCATCATATATGGCATTTGCTTTAACAAAAAATATATATGGCATTTAAAAATTTGGATGCATTCCCGAATTCATAGGATTTTCTGAGAGTTGTGTATTTGGATTTGGTGGTTGTATGTTTGGATTTTGAGGGTTTGGAAAACCGTAATTTGGTAGGAAATTGTAATTGC
>PKML01010201.1:503020-539504 GCA_002933935.1 Eutrema yunnanense | reverse complement strand
GGGGGGGGTGGGGGTGAAGTCAAGCCAATCAATTAGCATGAATTAAAACATGTCATAAAGATTTTTCAGCTTTAATGATAGACTAGGCTGCATAATTTAACAAACAAAACTATAATTTTATTTTGCATGTAACGCAGTTAAGAAATGAGTAGTTTAAAGTGTTAATTAAAGAGTTAACAAATGGTTAAGTTGACCATCTTACTATAAATCCATAAGAATACCAACGTCCATGTCTAGTTCCAATGAACCAATGTGTTCTTCTTGTATTAAAACAAAAACAAAAAAAAACGTTGAAAGGAAACGCAGACTCCATGTTTCAGTATATTGGAATAATTAATTAATTATGCGAAACTGCTACGTTACATTAGAAACGTTCCATGCCGTATTTTCCAAATGGTATCTCCATGTTTATTACTATTAATACTTATTATGTCAACTATTTATTTAATACCATGTCCGTACTTTTCAAATGTTAGATGCGTAAACAATTTGCTCTCTTTTTAGGACAATAAACAAAAAAATCTTTTCATTTGCTCTCTTTTTAGGACAATAAACAAAAAATCTTTTCAAACCGCACTTCAACTTCACCTTTAATAGCCTTGTGAAAACGACAAAACCTTAATAGGTCCATGAAAGCGAGAGCCTCCATCAATTATCATTTAAACTTAAATTTATTTTAATTTCGATAAATGACATTATTCACTAGGCCTTGATAAAATATCCGAAATCAAAAAACCAAATCGGAGAAACCGAATCCAAACCGAAACTTATAAAAATATTCGATAGATCCTAAACTCTTATATCCGAAGAACCGGAACCGAACCAAGAACCGATCGGATACCCGAAATATCCGAAGTATAATTATATACTCATAAATATTAATTACTTTTTTTTGGGTATTTATGATATTTCGGGTATATTTTTGGTTTACCGGATATATTTTATTTAGTTTTTTTTGATTTTTAGGTATATTTTTGGATTATCGGGTATATTTTAGGAATTTCGGGTAAAAAATACCCGAACCGAACCATATCCAAAAAAATTCGGGTATTTATCGGTTCTCAAAATGAAAACCCGAAAGATTCAGAACCGATTGGAACCGAACCAAAACCGCTATCGGTTCTTAAATGGGTCCAAAATCTTTCTATCCAAAAGACCCGGAACCGAATACCCAAATGCCCATAACTATTGTTTACGAACAAAGGACATGATTTTTTGGGTCTGCGTTTAAGAATATACCTCATGTAAAAGAGAAAATTAGGAATTATTTTGGTTAAAAGACAGAAAGGTGTGATAGTTAGGCGGAAATATTCGGAGGTTGGGGAAAAAAAAGAGAGAGGAAATATTCGGAGGTTTTGGTTTTCGGATAATGTAGAGCCAGCATGCTATTCTTTTAAAGGTATGATAGTTAGGTCGAACACTATAATATATTTTAAACTTTGATTTATAAACTATAACAATAGAAAACAAAGTTGAAGTTTACTGCCAAATGTCAAACGTATAAAATTATATACCTGAGTATAAAAAAAAAGATATAGTCAAATAAATTTTATAGGTTTCAAGTTTTGAAAATATTGTTTTTGACTAGTTTGCTAAAATTATAGGACCCTTCTTTCTTTATTTTTGGTCAATGAAATATAAAAAGAGCCATTTTATACGACTATGAACAGTGTGCATATGGTCGGATATAGGAATTCCCATCTCTTGGTTTACTCCTTCATTCGACATGATACAAAAGAGTAGAACGTCCTTCTCTTACGAGATCATTTCTAACCCGAAAATATTTCTCTAATACTGGAGTTCAGACCTAGCCGTAATCATACCTAGATGGATACACATGGAATTATACAAAATCAGACGTATATACAGTAAAATCTGGATACGATCTATTTAGGAGGGAAACTATCCTCAGAGACGATCTTGAAGTAAGAGAACCGAGCATTACCGCTCTTCAGAACCAGGTGTGGAAAGTCCGTACGGCTAAAAAGATCAAACACTTTATGTGGCAAGCGCTTTCTGGATGTGTTCCAATTTGCCAAAACCTCACTTATAGACATTTGGGTACCGACATGCGATGTCCAAGGTGTGGTGCCCCTGAAGAATCGATTAATCATCTCTTATTTGAATGTCCCTCGGCTCTACAAGTCTGGGTGTTATCGGACTTTCCGTCTCTTCCGGTTCTCTTCCCGAGTGCATCTATTTACCAAAATATGAGTTTCCTATTTTGGAAAGCAGAAAGTTAGGTCTACCATAACCACAAAAGGATACATATCCTTGGATTTTATGGTACATTTGGAAAGCGAGAAACGATAAGGTATTCAACGGGAAAGAGATTACTCCGGAATACAATCTTCAACACGCGACACTGGAAGCAGAAAGTTGGAGGATCACGAATCAAAAAGAAGATGAAGAGGAGGAGGTAGTAGCACCACAAGAAATTATTGTCACGAGGGCTCCTTCTTTGAACCTCCGAATCCCGACCTGTCATATAGATGCCTCATGGATCGATCATGGACCGGTTAGTGGGGTAGGATGGTGCTTTAAGGACAATAGGGATTACGAGTTTTTCGGACAGCATGGATGTCGCTGAAGCCTATCGGCCTTACATGCTAAGATGGATGGTCTACTATGGGCTATGTCATGTCTAAGAGAAAGACAGTCTTTTCTATGCACTTTGAGACTGATTGTTCGGACTTGGTAAGTATGACCGAGAATCCAGCGGATTGGTCAGCGTTTATGTCAGAACTAGACCCTTTCCATCTTCTTAGAGAATCGTTCGAAGACTTTAATTTATCTCTTATCCCTCGAGTTTTAAACGTCAGTGCCGATACTCTAGCAAAAGGGGCTCGAGCACGAGGTTTCTTATTTTCCCATGTAGGTTATACGGAATCATTTGTGGATACTATACGGAATATTCCTTCTAGCCACATGTGATGTAATAGATGGGTAGTCGGAAAAAAAAAAACAATTTTTTTGTGTCTAACTCTTTATAACAATTATAGTGAAAAATATTGCAAGATTTTGAATATATTTTAGCTTGCATATCTTGAAACTTTTATGAAGTTATAGTGAAAAAAGTGTAAAATATTTTAGACAGTAGACAACCCATCAATGGATATAATTTTTTTTTTTTTGTTATTATTATTTGACCCAACGAAACATAATTACAATACTTGTTTGAGAATGTTAATTGGACTTGTTATTTCTTTAGGCCCATTTATTTCCAGTGAACAAAACAGGCCGTAATTCCCAAAAGCCCAGAGCAAATATTTCTCCTTCCTCCTTCTCTGTTCCGTTCGACTTTCAGGGATTCAGGATTGTGAAAATCGCGATCATCGGCAAGGAAAACCCTCGAATCTGATCTCCGATTTCGCTCTGCAAGACTGTTTCGACCATGCCTTGTTTCAGCTTCCGACAATAACTTCAACTCTATCAGTACCCCGATTCGTTCTCATTTTCTTCAATGGCGTCTTCAAGTTCGCTCATGGACAGCTTGTTCCAGCGCAGCCTCGAGGATCTGATCAAAGGTCTACGTCTCCAGTTACTCGGAGAGTCCTCTTTCATTTCTAGATCCCTAGACGAAATCCGCCGCGAGATTAAACTGACAGATCTCTCCACCAAATCCATCGCCCTCCAGAAACTGTCATACCTCGCCGCACTCCACGGCGTCGATATGTCTTGGGCGGCTTTCCACGCCGTGGAGGTCGTTTCCTCGTCTCGCTTCGCGCATAAGAGGATCGGTTACCACGCCATTGCTCAGTCGTTCAACGATCAGACTCCGGTTCTGCTTCTGATCACGAACCAGCTCCGAAAGGATTTGAACAGTTCCAACGAGTACGAGGTTAGTCTCGCTCTTGAATGTTTGTCTAGGATTGGAACTGACGATCTAGCTAGGGATTTAACCCCCGAGGTTTTTACGCTCCTGGGTAGTGGTAAGGCTTTCGTTAGGAAAAAAGCTATCGGTGTGGTTCTGAGAGTTTTCGACAAGTACCCTGATGGTGTTAAGGTTTGTTTTAAGCGTCTTGTCGAGAATCTTGAGAGCTCTGATCCGCAGCTTCTGTCAGCTGTAGTCGGAGTCTTCTGTGAACTCACCACAAAAGATCCACGATCTTATCTTCCCTTAGCTCCCGAATTTTTCAAGATTCTGGTAGATTCAAGGAACAATTGGGTTTTGATCAAGGTTCTTAAGATATTTGCTAAGTTGGCTTCGATTGAGCCTAGGTTGGCTAAGAAGGTGGCTGATCCGATCTGTGAACATATGAGGAGGACTGTCGGAAAGTCTTTGGTGTTTGAGTGTATTAGAACCGTAGTTAGTAGCTTGAGCCATCAGGAAACAGCTTTGAAACTTGCGGTGGCAAAGATTAGGGAGTTTCTTGTGGAAGATGACCCGAATCTCAAGTATCTTGGTCTTCATGCCTTGTCGATTGTTGCTCCAAAGCATTTGTGGGCAGTTTTGGAGAACAAAGAAGCTGTCGTCAAGGCTCTGAGCGATGAGGATCCAAATGTTAAACTCGAGGCTTTGCATCTTCTAATGGCAATGGTGAATGAAGATAATGTGTCTGAGATCTCCCGGATTCTTATGAATTATGCGCTTAAGTCTGACCCTTTGTTCTGCAATGAGATTATTGGTTCCATTCTACTGGCATGCTCTAGGAACTCATATGAGATCATAGTAGATTTTGATTGGTACTTGTCTCTTCTTGGTGAAATGGCTAGAATCCCGCATTGTCAAAAAGGGAAAGAGATTGAGAATCAGTTGATTGATATTGGTATGAGGGTCAAAGATGCTAGACTGGAGCTAGTTCGTGTTTCTCGAGCGCTGCTTATTGATCCTGCATTGCTTGGTTATCAGTTCTTGCACCCGATATTGTCCGCCGCTGCTTGGGCTTCAGGAGAATATGTCGAGTTCTCTAAGACCCCTTATGAGATTGCAGAGGCGCTTCTACAACCACGTACTTGTCTCTTACCGCCTTCCATTAGAGCAATCTACATACATTCCGCATTCAAAGTTCTTGTCTTCAGTCTCGGGGCATACTTCTCAGCCCAGGAGCCCACTTCCTCGCCCTTGATTCATGAGTCTACTAGCTCTGGCTTTTCACCAGTGAATGGTTTCACATACAAATCTATCTCGAGTCTGTTGAATATGATTGAGCTGGGATTGTGCTCATTATCCGGAACCCTTGACGTGGAAGTGCAGGAGAGAGCTAAGAACGTTCTAGGATTCATTGGTATGATAAAGCATGAAATAGCTGAGAAAGTAACCTCCCAAGACAGTGAAACAGAAGCTTCTAGAGCCATAGCATTCATGGAAGATGTCTTCTCAGAAGAGCTTGGCCCTGTTTCTTCAACTGCACAGGAAAAAATTCCTTTACGAGAGGGGTTAGAGCTCAAAGAGAATCTTGAAGATTTGCAAGAGATTTGCAGAGAAGTTTTCGAACCATTTGTCGAATCAAAGTCAACTTCTTTCTCTCCCTCAGACAAAATCAGCTTCTCTGTTGCTAAACTCATAATCAGAGATCAACAAGAAGCCTCACCTTCTTCATCTCCTCAGCCTAAATCTGCATCCTTGCTCGCAGAACACAGAAAACGCCATGGCCTGTACTATCTCTCCTCCCAGAAGAGCGACAACCACAATGATAGCGATGGCAACAACAACAACACGCTAAACGAGTACCCACCAGCGAATGAGATATCGGTGGACTCATTTAACCCCAAGAAGAAGATGAACCAATCAAAACCTAGACCTGTAGTGGTGAAACTGGACGAGGGAGATGAATCAAAGACGAAGCCAGACGCTGATGAACCTTTGTCACGTGCGATCCAGACCGCTCTAATGGGAAAAGGAAAGGAGAAGGAAAGAGAAAAAGATAACCACGAGAGAGATCTTGATTCAGGGATCAATGAACAGAGCTTGGGAAGAGATAAAAAGAAGAAGAAAAATGGGGAGAAACGTAGTAAGCATAGATCACGACGACGAAGAGATGAAGATGTAAGTGCAACGAAACCAGTCGAAATACCAGATTTTCTCTTATGAATACTAAGTTGGAGTTTGCGTCTCTGACCAAACAAGATGGTGTGTTCTTGTCCAGTGATTTTCATGTACCCATGATTGATTCTTTTGTGTCTTATGAAATATATTTTTCTTAAATTATATCGTCTCAATTATTACACCAGCAACAACATTGATCATAAATAAACCAGAATAAGAAAGCAAAAAATTGAAATAAGGTGCATACAAGCATCATCACACATTGTTATTCTCAAGGGTACCACTTACTTTAATTACTACTTAATGATCATAATTAACATCCTTAAACACACACCAAAAGTAGGATTCAAACATAAGTATATAGGATGATCAGAGATAGCAAACGCTTTTTTGTTTTGTTTTTGAGTTTTCAACACCTAGGGATGGGGAGCTTGCAGCGGTTAGAGACTTTACGAGCGTTGGGAGAGCTGACGAAGCGACGGAGGCTAGGGTTTCTCATGTATCCACACAGGCATGGCTTCTGCTCCTTCAGCTTCGCGCAGCACAACGCTGATGGTGGAGAAGACGACGTTATCGCCGTCGCACATGGGCTTAGCTGCATTGGCGAGCACGTCACCGCTTCTGCCGCAGGGACTAGGATCACTACGAGAACCGCCGCGAGGGCAAAAACGGAAACCCATGTGGCCTTGATCATCACCATTTTTCTTCTTCTTCTTCTTCTTTTGTTTGTTTGAGAGTTTATAGAAGTGTGTTTTGGTGTTTGTGGTTTTGATATGTGTATCTCTTTCTATTTATAGAGACGGAAAGTGAACAGCTTATTTTCTATTTTATTCTACTTTATTAGTATTTTTCTATCTTGTTATCAAGAAATATAGATTGAAAATAATTTTCCAAATGTTAATCTATTAGTGCACTTGCTTATAGTGCGGCCTCTTATCATTTTAGTTTAGCATTGGAATAACATAATTTACAATCTAATACTAGTTTCTATAGCGAATGGTCGATAATAAAAAAAACTTAAATTATCATGTTTGAGGTGTTCTAGATAATGCTTTTTAAAAACAAATTATTATGGACGTTAATTACATAAGATTCTATGTATGGCAAATATAACCGTTCGTCGAATTTATATGTAATTATGTATAGCCGGCAAATAGATTCGTTCGTTAATAGTTTCTAAAATTGTTGTTATCATGTCACCGAAATTCGAGCCGGTTTGAATGCGATTCGTAAATCGTAAAATATTGATCTATGATATACTCCCTATTAAAGATTGCTTATACATAAAAGAGCATGGGGAAAAAATCACATTGTTCTTAGCAAAAAAATAAACCACATTGTTGGTTTGTTGTGGATATTAAGAACTCCCGTGATTGATTTGACTTTAGGAACATTAATTAATCAAGATTTATGGCGCAAAATATGGAGAAAGTAGCGATACTATTTGTTTTTTTGTTCGTGTGATTTTTAGTGTTTATACATTGTACTGGTGCTTTTATTTTTTGAGTGGAAAGTAGCACTACAAAGTGGAAAAAAATGCATTTAGAAACTTATATATAATAGTAAAACACTTGATATGTATATAACTGTATATATATCTCTAACTCTATCTCTATAGGTCGACCAAAAAAAAAACTGCATGATAAGACTAAATATTTAAAGTGATTTTACTATCAAAATACAGGAAATATATGTATAAGTTAGTTAGTAATTAGTTAATTGACCTATATCCCTTAATGATCTTTTCCAATTTTTGATGTTGGATAATATTCTTTAATACGCCCTTACGAGATTATGACTTTTTGCTTATCAATCTTAGTATGTTCGGGCATGGATCGATGGATCAAGCATCGATGGACCAATTTTGGGTCGGGTTGGACAGTATGGATCGGACTCTGATATTATGTTAAGTTACATAAGATTCTAATTCAAAACCAATTGGTAATGAGTGTATTGACCCATATTTTTTATATATTACTTGGGTTAACTTAAAAAAAAATAAAAAAATAAATCAAAAGGTGGGGTCGAAGTGTGTAGACTTGGGAGACGAAAGAGGACTTTCGGTATTTGTTGCCGTCTCCTTTATCGTCATTATTACTTCTATTTATCTCACACACACATTGTGATGATACTATATGATGGAAAAATGCACATGTAAATATCTAAACATAATTAATTCAATATGTTACTCTCTCCGTTTTTTTTTTATAAGTAGTTTTGGCTAAAAGTACAAAACTTAAGAAACTCATATTTTACAAAAAAATATCATTTAATATATAAATTAAAAATAATCCAGCTAATCATAAAAAAAACTACATAATATTATTGGCTATACAGTATTCGATAAAGGTAAAAGTTACATAGAAACATGAAAACAATTTATATTGTGAAACAAAACAAAATCTCTATATTAGGATATATTCTATATCCTCTAAATATATATTTTCCTATTCTCTTATATATTCTATTTACTCTATTCCCGTAACCTAGAACTCTTGTACTATATATATTCTCATGATATCAATAAAGAACGCAGCCTTTCTATCGAGTTTAACATGGTATCAGAGCAAAATTGATCCAAACCTCAATTTTGTTCTCTTCTATTCTTAAATCGTTAATCTCTCTTTTATCGTTACTCTATTCATGACGACTCCGACGCTCACCGAAACTTCTCCAACAAACAAAGATGAGATCTCCTCATCGCCATACTACCTCCACCCCTCCGACCATCCTCATCATGTTCTCACACCAATTCTATTGAATGGCGACAACTATGAGCGTTGGGCAAAACTCGCTCGTAATAACCTTCGAGCTAAACAAAAATTGGGTTTTATCGACGGAAGTATTCTCAGACCTTCGTCCAGTTCATCCGATTACAACAGATGGGTCACCGTAAATTCCATGTTAATCGGATGGCTATATGCAAGCATAGAATCCAAAATTCATCACGCCATCTTCGTTGTTGATGACGCACGAGTTATGTGGGAAAGCTTGCGTGCCAGATTTTCCGCAGGCAACGCCCCGAGAGTACATCAATTAAAAGCGGATTTGGTGGCTTGTCGTCAAGATGGACAAGCAATTGCGACTTATTTTGGAAGACTCAAAGTTATGTGGGATGATCTCGATGACTTTGAACCTGTTCTTGGTTGTTGCTGCAATAAATCTGATTGTTCGATTCTTTTGGAGCACACTAAACGGCGTGATCATGAGAGAATTCATCAATTTCTTATGGGCTTAGACGGTTCTCGCTTTAGCACCACTCGCACGAATCTTCTCGACCGTCTTACTCGTGAGAAAGATTTATCTCTTGATCATATCTACTCCGAACTCATCTCTGAAGAACGTCATCTCACTGTCTCTCGTAGCAAAGAGGAGCGAACTGATGCGGTTAACTTCGCCGTTCAATATGGTGTAAACGCAATTGCCTCGTATACACGATCTCGAAACAATCTACATTGCACTCATTGTAATCGCACGAACCACACGATCGATACGTGCTTTGAAAAGCATGGGTACCCTGAATGGTATACTGAATCCACAAACGAAGGCAGAGGACGTGGTCGAGGCAGAGGTCGTGGCAGAGGGCGTTCCACTCCACCTCCACCACGAGCTAACAACGCTCAAGTCACTTCTGGTGGTGCTGACTCCGGAATACCTGGTGTTAGCAAGGAGACTTGGGATGCGATTGTAGGACTACTCAAAACAAACAACTCCGCTCCATCCTCTTCCGAGAAACTATCTGGTAATGTTAATTTTTTGCTTGACTCAGGAGCTTCCCATCATATGACGGGTGATGTCAAACTCCTCACCAATCTACAAGACATCCCTCGTAGCATTGTTGTTTTGCCAAACAACAAACACTCTTTTGCTACGAAGGAAGGTTCTCTTCATCTTGGCGGAAGTAGCACTCTCCATCACGTGTTATACGTGCCTGATTTGTCTTGCACACTCATCTCCTTAGCTCGCTTACTACGTGAGCTTTCGTGTTTTGCCACATTCACTGACAAGTTTTGCGTTATACAGGACCGTTCTTCGAAGATGCCGATTGGAGCAGGTGAAGAAGAGAACGGGGTTTATCATTTTCGAGGGGTTGTTCAAGCTCGAGTACACAAGACTATGACAGTGGCTGAAGCAGCCTTGTGGCATCGACGGTTGGGTCATCCTAGCAAGAAAGTGTTGACAACTTTTCTATCTAGTTTAGAGGATTTTACAACTACTAGTTTTCAGTTTAAGGAGCTTTGTGATGTGTGCATTCAAGCAAAACAAACGCGTGACGTTTNAAGAAGAAGAAGCTGCACATAAACTAACCGCTAAAAAAAAAACAAGTTAAAGAACAAGAAACATGGGCCTCATCGATAAAGGCCCATATTAAAAGGAAACGATGCGATTTCAGTGCTTCAATGTGAAACCCTAGACTCGAGCACTTTTGTGTGACTGTATATATAATGGCGAGACTCCTCTTCGAAAAACCTAATCACTTGTACTGCCGATACAACAATCTATCCCTTCTCTAGTTCTGTTTATTTGATCTTCTTGATTGAGTCTTGGTCATTTTGATATGTGTGTTTCTTTCTTTCTTGATGTTTGGTGGAAAGTGATGATATGTAATTGTCGCCCCAGTCTTATTTGCATTCATTTCGATGGATGCAATATGGTGATTGACTTTCATTATCTGATTTTGTTCATAACTCCAGCAATCTCTTCTTTTTTTTTCTGGATGGATCCAATAGTTAGAAAATTTTCGAAATTTAGTTTATTTTTATCTTCGTTAAACACTGAAGAGAAGAGGAATGAGGATAATTATCCAACGTCTATTAAATCTGAACACTAGTGTTGATTCAATGACATGCACTACCATCTGACCTCTTCTTTAACTTTGAACTATTTTAAATAAATCTCCAGTCTTTTGGGTTATAATATTTGCAGATTTGTTTTAATCGATGGAAGTTGTGTTTAGTAATGCCTTTGGTATCTGATGTCCAAATTTATAAAAGTAGTTGGACATTTCGTAATTCAGGGCAAAAATTGAATTAAAACAGGTTTTGCGACACTGATAGCTTCTCATAATAAGCTTTCTGTTACTGTACCCCTGTTTATATCATCCCAGTTATCTATCTTTATTTGGTTTTTTCGGAAAATGTTGGTGCCTTCTTAGATGTGTTTTTCAGAAAGTAAGTGTTTTTGATATTTTGTTAATCATAAATGTCTTGGTACAAATTTCAAGCTTAGAAACGGTAGTTATGTGTATGGATCATTTTGCACAAGTTGATCAAATCCGATCTGAATATCCTTCTCTGCACCAACGCAGTGATGAATCTATGGTAATTGGGTAAGTATTATTGATGCAGGGTATTGAGAATATATACAGGAGGAAGATAGATCTCTATACAAGTGTAAGTATATCTAACATTGACTGTAGGAGCAATTAGAGGGGACAAGACAAGACAGTCGATGGATCGAAAATCCTCGAAACCATTAGAAGATATGATATTACCTTAAAGTCCCAACATTGTATGATTAAAAATAAATTCGATGCATCAAAATCCATCAAAAAACCCTGGAGGATCAAGAGTTGTAGAGTCCCAAGTAAACTTTTGGTGGATCTGCGAATACAGAACATTCATGATTGTTGACTTGTTGTGAGTGGCCCTCATCATATGGCAGGGAGAGATGTATCCTGGAGTTCAGAGTGGAATCTCGAGGTTTTGAGATTGACTGTGCTGAATTGATCAAGAACCTTGAAGAATGGCTGAGTAATTTCTTATTTATTTGTCTGCAAAAGGAAGCTTTAGTAATACTAGTTTAGCGCACATGCATCTTCTTCTTTTAAAAGCAAAGTTGATGACTCAGCTCATTGTGCTTGATCGAAAATAAAATTGCAAGACCTCGAACTCTGGATCGGTTATGGAATCTAATGAATTTATTGAGTTGCCACAAAAAAAAACAGAGCTTTATTTGTTTCCAACTTTTGAGTTGTATATTATGAGCATAATCTCTTTATATCACTAGACACAAATGCGTGTGAAGATTCCAAAACATCTTCTGGTAATGATGTCTACAAGTTTCTGGGCGCCTTTCGCTTCTGCAGTTTGTAGATTATATTTTCATGGATGCCTTTCTTGTCGATTTGCTTATCGGCACGAGCTTTAGAATTCTTTGTCAACTTTCGATTCTGGACGGATCACAAAGTCCGTTGATATTACTTTCGCTCTTCCTACTCTTCTACTAGGTGGTTTCCTGGAAAAGTCAACATCTACATCAAAGTCTCTAGCTTTTTGTTTCAGACACCTTAGAGCATCTCATTTGAGACACATTTGAGTTTGAGACACCCCAATGCACATGGTCTTAGGAGCTGTCTTGTTCAATTTTGATTCCTCCTCCAATTCGTTGCTAGAAGAACTTAACCCTTGCATCCTATTCTCTTCCTGACTCATCTTTTTTCTACTCAAATAAAATTTCTTAGATTGTTTCTGCACTTTCCTTGAGAAAACTTTTGGGAAACCTATGTTAAAAGGTGGGAATTAGAATAGGCAAGAAATGCTAAAAAAATAAAAAAATACTAAAACGAAGAACCGGTCCTAATTGCAAAATTAGAAAAACAGAGGATCTCTCTCGGAAAACCCTAATTAAACCCTCTACTCAATTTACCCGACGGCTTCTCGAGTCACTTGTCTCTATACTTTGGGTAATTAAGATTCTGAAGTGGTGATGGAGATCGATTTGGGAGCCAACGCGTTCGGTATTGACTTCCATCCATCGAAAAATCTAGTGGCTGCTGGTCTAATCGATGGCCACTTGCATCTGTAATTCAAAAGCCCTTCTTTTTCGATTCCTTGTTTCCAATCCCCAACAAGCACCAATCATGTAATCTCTTTTTTTTTGCAGATACCGATACGACAAAGATTCTTCACTTGTCAGGTATTAGACGCTCTTTCATCTCCAAAGTTTGTCTCTTTTGTTGTGGGTCGTCTAAGAGATCGCTGAATTTTTTTCGTAGGGAGCGTAAAGTTCGTGCCCATAAGGAGTCTTGCAGAGCTGTTCGTTTCATTGATGATGGCCAAAGTTTGGTTCTTTTAACTTAAGAACAATTTTGAGCTAATGTTCGAACAATTGTAGTTGTGTTTTACATTATATATGCTTCTTTTATGTGTGTTAGGAATCGTCACAGCTTCAGCAGATTGCTCCATTCTAGCTACCGATGTAGAGACTGGTGCTAGTGTTGCACGTCTTGAGAATGCTCACGAGTAATTTAATTCCCCTTTATATAAATTGGATACACGTTCTAGTTAACTGTTTATCTTTTTGTGACTGAGAATATTTCGCGTTGGTCTTCTAGGGATGCTGTTAACACTTTGATTACTGTTACTGAGACAACAATCGCTTCAGGGGATGATAAAGGCTGCGTTAAGGTCTCTACAAAGATTTTCTCTTTCGTCTTTAATCATTGAGGAATTGTGAAACAACTATAATACAACTAACTCTGATGAGATATCTACAATTTTTGCGTCTGAAGAATTTGGATCCGTGTTCCTTAGTATCTCCAGATATGTGTGTGTTTGTGTATCTTCTGCCTCAAGAACTTGGAATTTCCTGTCTATAAAGTTTTTCTTGCCCAATTTCCTTTCGGAGGCATTACTCTGTTGGAGTGAAATTATATGCTTGTTTTTTGATAATGTACGTTCATCTGCTCAGATTTGGGATACGAGACAGCGCTCTTGCTCTCACGAGTTTAATGTTCACGAGGATTACATTTCTGACATGACCTTTGCATCTGATTCGATGAAGCTAGTGGCGACAAGGTTTGGATTTTTGTAGTCATCTGATTCAATGAAGCTAGGGCCTTTTGAGTTTTCACAGAAGTTTTGTTTTCACTTATTTCTTTTATTTTGGTTTCTGTGACACTGTTTAGTGGGGATGGGACTCTGTCTGTCTGTAACGTAAGAACGAGCAAGGTCCAATCTCAGTCTGAGTTTTCTGAAGACGAACTACTTTCTGTTGTGATAATGAAGGTAACTCTTATATGTTCATTAATTATCGATCAATCAGAAAAGTATTTATAGCCAGCATGTGTCATATCAAGCTCTTCTGTCTCTACATTGTTGCTACTTATCTTATGTGTGTATTATTATTTGCTCTTACCTGACTGCTTTCAGAATGGCCGTAAAGTTATCTGTGGAACTCAGAATGGTACTCTCATGTTGTATTCATGGGGATTTTTCAAGGATTGCAGGTAAGCCATATATCCTTAACAATAACTATGCTAATATGGTTTAGGCATTGGAAATTGAATGTCTTGAGACCTACTGTCTAAAACCTTTTTCCTATCTACAGCGATCGGTTTGTTGATCTATCTCCAAATTCAGTTGATACTCTATTAAAGGTAAGACGAAATTAGTTTATTTAAGCATATGGCTACTGTAATTTTTGGGTGCATCTGACTAATGGAAGTCTTGTGGATTTATGCTGTAGCTTGATGAGGACAGAGTTATCACTGGATGTGATAATGGAATACTTAGGTAACAAAACAAAAAAAAAACTCTTCTTCCATGGATGTGATAATGGAAGGCTCTTTACTGTTTATCCTCACTTAATCCAATCAAACTTTATTTACATTTTTCTCCAGCCTCGTTGGAATACTGCCCAACAGAATCATACAGCCAATTGGGTCTCACGAGTTCCCCATCGAAGATCTCGGTATGTTACAGTTCTCCTCTGTTTTTTTCTGACAACATTTTGCTGTCATTTGTTAACTATTATACATTGTCTAGAACGGATTTCTAACTTCAAATCTCTCTTGTAGCTCTCTCGCATGATAACAGGTTTCTCGGTAGCACAGCTCATGACAGTATGCTGAAGGTATAATCTCTTCTCTCTAAAGCAAGCTCTCACGGTTCACAAATGGATCCCTGATTTACTCTTTTGTGTTCGTTGTGATGAAGTTGTGGGACCTAGAAGAAATTCTAGAAGGTTCAAATGGAAAGGCACCGGGAGCTGAAGGAGATAGTGACAGCGACAACGATGGGATGGACCTGGACAATGATCCTCCCAAGCCTTCCAAAGGTAAAGAGAAACCTGCAAAACATTTCCTTGGGATAATAATAACCTACAATATGATCTCATGTGGAGTTTTTCTTGCATGTTCAGGTACCAAGAGGAAAACAAAAAGTAAATCAACTCCAGTGGACACTAGAACTAGTTTCTTCGCAGACTTGTAGATTTTGTTTCAGATTTTGTCTGGCAATTATATCAGTTTCATACTTGAGTTGTATACTTGATTCCGACAGTTTTATTAACCGACGTTTTATTAACCGACGTTTTCTCTTTACCATTTGGATTATTTGTTCATCACCAAAAACATTGTTGATCTCAATTAAATAACATCACTACACGAATGGGTTTTATAGACACTAAAAATATAAAAACAGGGTTATTTCGAAAAAGGTTAAGATTTCGGATGTTATTTGCAAATATCGATAATATGTATTTAAAACGATGATGTTAAATTATTAATACCAGAAGTAGAAGCCCTATTCTCTCTGTCTCTCTGTCTCTCTGCTGCATCTATCGAGAGAGATCGGCCACTGGTGAGTTTTGTTTCTGTGTTCAATTTGATTGTTCGATGACGAATTCCGATGTGAAGGAAGATTTCCTGGATTGTATATTGCGGCTAGAGGATACACACATACGGCAAGGCTTTGACGAGGGTTACGAAGCGGGTCGTGTGTCGGGTCGGGAAGACGCTCGTCATCTGGGTCTGAAACTTGGGTTCGAGACAGGCGAGCTGCTCGGATTCTACAAGGGCTGCTCTTCTCTCTGGAATTCTTCTGCTCTCCGTCTTGACTTGTCTCCTCAGCTCCACAAGCATCTCAATGCTTTCCAAGCCTTGCTCGATAAGTTCCCGCTCTTGGATCCCGAGGACGAGACCAAAGACGAGATCAAGGATGATCTCAGGGTCAAATTCAACATCATATGCGCTTCTCTCGGCATTTCCAAGAAACAATTGCTGTACAAGGGATACCCAAACCCTTCCAGCAATCTCGACTTCTAATATTTCTACGCTCTGTTCGTATGTATTTGTATCCTCTCTCAAAGTTTCTCTCTTTTCTTTTCTTTAGAGACAATTTTTTGTTTTTCTGGGACCTTGTGAATGCTGGCCACATATCTAAATGTGGTGGATAATAATGCTACAGCTTCCTTCTTTTTAGCGACCATAGACAAACCTGCATTTATTTATGTTATGTATAGGTGGTCGGATGAGATGTTGAGGAGAGAAATGCTTGCTTGTTGCAAGGTTTACATATCTGAAGCGCGGAATAAGACTGCTCTTGAAGCCATCGAGAGAGCTGCAAAGCCTTTTCCACCAGCTTCAATCGTCAACAAGTTTGAAGACCCTGCTTACGGCAGGGTTGGTTACACTCTTGTATCCACGCTAGCTCACGGGGCGTCGTCATCTTCTCCCCTGAAGAATGCCGTCTTTGCAATGGTCAAGACTGCTCTCGACACAATCAACCTCGAGTTGCATTCTGGATCCCATCCCCGGCTTGGAGTGGTCGACCACATATGCTTTCACCCCTTGTCTCAAACCTCCATTGAGCAAGTTTCTGCCGTTGCCAATTCCTTAGCTATGGATATCGGCTCCATTCTCCGAGGTTAGTACTTGATTGAATTCCAGAAAGCTATCAAGTTAAGAGCAGAGCACTGCTTGCATGTGTAATTTCTGATATGTGGAATAATGTTGGTATGACCCACCGTCGTGCAGTTCCTACATATCTATATGGAGCAGCAAAAGAGGAGCAGTGCACGCTGGATTCGATAAGAAGGAAGCTGGGTTACTTCAAGGCGAACAGGGAGGGACATGAATGGACAGGTGGGTTGGAGCTGGAGGTGCTCCCTGTGAAGCCAGACGCAGGGCCACACGAGGTGAGCAAAGCCAAAGGGGTTGTGGCAGTTGGGGCTTGCGGGTGGGTCGGTAACTATAACGTGCCAGTCATGTCAAGCGATCTCAAGGCAGTGAGGAGAATGGCGAGGAAGGCGAGCGAGAGAGGAGGGGGCTTGGCTTCGGTGCAGACAATGGCGCTGGTGCATGGGGAAGGAGTCATAGAGGTCGCATGTAACTTGTTGAATCCAAGCGAGGTAGGAGGAGATGAAGTTCAGGGACTGATCGAGAGGCTTGGCAGAGAGGAAGGTCTGCTTGTTGGAAAAGGGTATTATACGGACTATACAGCCGACCAGATCGCTCAAAGATATAAGGACTTGCTCATCCATTCATAAGAAGACATATAAGCTGTTTGTGTCAAAATAAGAAACTTTAAAGTCAAAAACAATCAATATGATGTTGTTGTTCGTTCTCGGAACGTATTATTTACCGACATCCATCCATCATTTATCGTCATTTTGTTTTGCGGTTGTGTCGTCGTCATCAAATAACTCTTGTTTGCCACCTGCGTTGTTAATCATACTAGCCGGCCCTCCATTACACAGAACGTTCCAAAATCAGGAAGCGGTTGATGAAATTCACAGCACTATATCAGTTTCATGTGCAAGAAGAAATCGTGAATCCCTATTCTTCGAGGCCATAATAGTAGGTCTGGCGAAGTCTTTGTCGCCGATATGAGAAGTCCCGAGAGCACTAAGATCGATTGCATGAAGAAACATTTCTTGCATCATAACAAAGTCTGCAATTGCATGGATGTGTGCATGGGTTGCTCATATAGGGATATGACTTGGCAATGCATGCACACTTCCACGCAAAGTGTAATTATAAATTGCAAATTTAACCGAGTCAATTAAACTTTTAAAGGCTTGGCAACCCCACGGATGACTCTCAAAAGCTTCTTCATCCAACACCCTTTTAGCGCACATCAACGGGAGTCGCCTATTCCGATGAATCTCCCATAGTCTTACATGCATGATGAAGAGCTTTGCAACCATTTTCTTCTTCTCAAAGCTCCAAGTCTTGCATTTCTCCAAGACTTCAACTAACTCAGTCCAAGTAGGCCCTTCCGATGCTAGTAAAGGTACTGTGCAGAAAGAAATTGCTTACAATGAACCAACTAACGGAAAATCGCTTGATGAATCTGGCAAAGTTGCTACTGATTTAGATGGAGAGTTGAGTAAAATGCCAATGGGTTGGGATAAACTTAGAGCCTGCTCAGGAAATGAAGAAGACATAATTTCCGGTTCTGAAATGGATATTGATCCTTCAACGAAAGCTGCTGCAGAGGATGTTACCTCTACCGTGCAGAATGAGACAGAGCGCGATCGAGAATCGTGGAAGAGGTGCAAAAAGGTTGAAAATTTGGGCACTCGAGCAAGAGACTGTATGAATGATGGTAACTGAGCCGAGAACGTACCCAGAGTTTCCAAGATTTGGCTGAGCATACACAAACTGAGAAGCAACTCTGCTGGATCTCAGTGAGCATCAACTTTTATAGCTATGACGAAGAGGCTCCCTACAAAAAGAACCGTCGTGCTGACATTGGTACATTTGCTTTGGTCTGAAAGCAACAACAGCTCTCAAGTAATTCGGTGATATTCTACAATAAACTCCAACTTTGTATATTAATTTGCTCAACAAAATATCTTTAGATCGAAAAACCTGTGTACAAAGGAGAGAAGTCCCTGGAGGATCAAGAAGCACCGTTATGTGCAGAGTTACGAGTGGCCCTCATATCATATGGCAGTGAGAGATGCATGTATCCTGGAGCTCAGAGTGGCATCTCGAGTTTTTGAGATGGATTGTGCTGAAGTGATCAAGATGTCATGGCTGAGTAATTTCTCAACCGTAGATGATTTATTTGTCTGATCGAACATGTGACCCTGTATCATGTGATCCTTTATCCCATTCAGATCATATACAACTATACAAGATTCAAAAGAAGTTTATTTTCTTTCATAAGAACAAAACAAACTCATTTTGTATACATTTTGAGAGCTAATGGGTCAGCGATCTTGTGTTCTAGAGTTTACGTATACAAATTTTTCAATGCCAAGGAATACAAATATGAAATATCAAACTAATAAAAGCAAGCCTTGCAAAGACTTGAAAGAACCAACTTTTTACTGAAAACTATATTCAAGTGATGCTTTTCTGACTTGTTTAAGCTATTGCCGATTTGATTGTCTCAGTTTCTGTAGGACGCCACCGTGACTTCTGAATTGAAAGCAAGCTTTCATTGTCTTTAGAAAGTGTCAATTTTACCTTCCATTTCATGGATTTCACCATTTTCTCAACTTCCCCTATTGTTTCCATATCGTCCCTTATGATCAAAGTTCCCTCTGGCCTAAGAATCCGATCAATTTCAGCCATTACGGACTCCAAATTGCACCTGTAATGCAAAAGAAGAAAGAGGTATAGTTCATCAGATCAGATCATGAAGCTCTGCATTGGAGAATAGAGAACAGGTGATGTTATCTACCTCTTCCTCAAGGTAGAGAAAAGATGATCTGCATGGAGAAGGTCGTAAGTTCTGGGATAAGTGTTGAATGATTCACACCAGTCATGATAGATTCCAAATAAACCACGTTCATATATGATTGGAAGTGTATCTGGTGCGTCCACAGGAACCACGTTCATCACCCATAACTTCAGGTCCTTCAACGCAGCAGCAAATCCTCCATAGACTGCTCTCATGTCCATTACATTTCTCACGTTAGACCAATCGATTCCCATGCCATTAAGGTATGACTCTGAGACAATCGTCTTCCACTTCTCTTGGTCCGCTGCGAAATCCTCTGGTGCAGGTTTTCCATAAACACCTTCCTGTGAATCCAACCACTCAGGCGCAGTCTCAAGTCTTTCTGGCCACATGTTGGGCCACACTGCTCCTCGCTTCGATGAATCTTCTGTCACTTTATGCATACATGCCTCAAGTGGAACATTCCTAAGCAGCAAATTTAACATATGAGCATCAGATTGCATTGGTTTACTAGTAAATTGACGAAGGGTTTAAGGCCACACTACCAGGCTGCATTTTGATCATCGGAATCCTTGCAGAGAGGTGGATCATTTTGAGGTCTTTTGTTGTAACATTTATTTGAAGTTGGCTTTTGGTATATGGCAGCACCAACCTCATTCAATTTGTCTTTCTTGATTGTCACCAGCTTCCAACACATTGCCTTGGTCAGCTCCGACATTGCTACAACACAAAGAAGGCCTCTCCAAAGTTAGAAATCAATTTCCAAAGCATATTTTGAGGTCAAGAGAAAACAACTAAGAAGAAACGAAAACGTCCTACCTTTCCATATACCAGAATCTTCCTCGTTCTTCCTATAGACTGGAGTCGCTGACCAGACAAAGAAACCACCCGGCCTCAAAGCACGATTCAATTCCAAAAGAAGTTTACCACCTTCATTTCAAACAACAACAACAAAATAAGGTCATCCTACGGAACAAAAGTAAGGCAAAAGAATACAACGGGACACACTTTTACCTTCAATATGCCAAGGGACTCTACAACGAGCACAGTGGATAAGGTCAAAAACAGAACCGGGAAAGGGTAATCTTTTGGTTCCCATAACATTTAACATTGCGGGAATGCCACGTTCCAGCGCGAATTGCACTTGCGCCTCGTGCTCATCCTTGGGAGCAAATGACAAAGCAAGCACGTCTCTTTCGAAAAGGTAACCCCCGAAGCTAGCAACTCCACACCCGACATCCAATATAACACGGGTTCTGTTTCCCCACGCAATAGGAGGATATGACTGCAACAATATAATTACCTCAATACTTGGCATGCCTACTAATGAGAAAATAATGTAGCCATTATAAAACTGTACCTGTTGGATGAAATCAATGTAATGAAGAGCACCGTTCTTAAACTGAGTCCCACCACCAGGGAACGTGAGATATTCACCACTCATCTTCACCCAATTTTGATGTCCCTTGATCTCTGCAAGCTTGGTGTGGGGAACATTGTTGTACCAGATCTGCAATTACACAACATAAGAATAGATGTCACGACAGATCATTTAAAGGAGCAAAAGCAGTTTTTTTTTCCCATAATCTTGATAAGGTATTCTAGTTTAAGTCTATTGTAACTAGCCTAGGGGTGGAGCAGGGCATTGCAGCTTATCAGCTCAGCAACAGGCCTTACGTCTGTCTGCTGGCAGCTAAAGGTTTAAAGGAGAGCTAGGGGAATTTGTTGGGGGGTTCTGGATTGGTCTAGGATCTTCGTTTTGTAGAACGGAGTTTCCCGGTTTGAATCCTCTAAAAAAATTATACTAAGTTCACCTTTTCCCTGCTCTTTGGCCACTTGATGGATCGCTTATACCCATCAGGAAGAGACACAAGGCAACGTGGAGATTCCTCTGGACAATGGCGCTCGCGATGCTCATAATGCATTGTAGTATGAAGCTTTTTGATAGCTTGCCAGTTGTCAAGGCAAGGGATGTAGTCTGGCCCAGAAGTCACATTGCACGTTTTCCATCCATAGCTACTTTGATCCTTGGATATCGAGGACTGCTGTGCTTTCTTCTCGTTCTGTGACTCAACCAATTGGGTTGACCAAGCTCCATCTCCAGTGGTCGTCTCTTTTGTAATTTCAGCCTGGTCACCAGCTGGAAAGACGTCCTTGTTACTCTTCTCCGTGCTTTCTTCAGTTTCGCTAGCATTCTCTTCGGGTTTTGCTTCAGGCTTTTCTTCGGTTCCATTACCATCCTCAGATTTGTTCTCTTCCGTGCTCTCTTCCAGCTGCGTTTTCTCTTTCTCTTTTCCTTCATCGCTTTCAGATTCTACTACTTTCACAATATTCTCTTTCTCCCCATCTCCATCACCATTGCTGTCATCAGAATCCTTTCTTTCCTCGACTGCCTCAGTTTTCTCGCCAGAGCTCTCATCGAACTGGTTTCCCTCAGCAGATTTCTCAGGATCAGTCTTCACTTCGTTGTTTTCATCAGAAAAGTTCTTTGGATCTCGATCGCCTTCTTGTTTGGTTAATTCATTCTTAGTAGCAGGCTCCACGTCTTTTGCAGTATCACTTGAGGAATAGCCAGCAGAATCAGCCGGGGCAGACCACGAAGACATGAACATCCATGCCCCAACTAAACAGAGGGAAACTAGCAGAACAATAGTAATGGTTAATCCATAGCTCGATGATTTCTTCCCGTCTACGCGGGAATACTTCCCCATCGCCATGTTCTTCCTCGAGTCCTTACTCACATTCACCTGAACACCAATTAACAAGAAGATATGACAATGGCTCAACAAACCAGTAATATAAAATATAAAACGCGAGACCCAGCATTCTCTTACAATGGATCTCATTATTCCTACCAAAGCGATTGATATCAAAGTTCATCAAACAATTTCAGGCACAAACTGACTAAATTCATTCGTACAATATGACTCTGCAGATATGAAAACAGAGCAAGAACACACATAATCACAGATCTGATTACCAAACTAAACCGAATTAGCTCTGACACTCAGATCTTACTACACAATGAAAAAATTAAAATTTAAAAGTGGATCCCAATTGAAGAAGAAGAAAAATAGAAATATACGAAGCCAAAATGTCAGCTAATAAGTAAAAGGAAGGAACTTGACAATTGGAATCAGACATCAAAGCCATACCCAGACAGAAGCAACGAGATCTAGAGAGTGGGTTTGCTGGAAAAAGAAACGAACTAGATTGAGAGGAAAATATTACCAGAAGATACGGGATGATCCTCAAAGATTACAACTTGGATCGGAGCTAGTTGGGTTAATTCAACTTCAAGAATCCAGTGAGCGAGCTAGTGGGTTACGGCCTTATAACGCCAAAATCCCGTTGTCAAAAGCACGATTTTTAAAATAAAATAAAAATCGTGTTTTCGAAGATTATTTTATTCTCCATGCTGTCTCGATCACCGACACAGATCTCTGAACACTCTCGAGGTCTGAAAGCACCTGGGACCCATTCCTTTGACTTTAACAGGCCGTATGTTTCGACCCATCAACCTGAAGTTGACTTCTTTTAGATCGTAAGAACCCCAGTTAATCTGCTTCTGGATCAGATGAAGGAGCGCATCATTTTGATGACATAGGGACAGTAAGGACTTTTAAGTCCAGTGGAATGTATGAGAATGTGATGTCTAAGGGTGATATGATCGTCTCTTGGGTTCTCAAATGGCAAAGGACGTACACAAGATTGAGAATAGTACGATGCACGGTTTGGGAAGTGGTAAGCAACTATGATAAGAGACAGAAGATGTGTGCTTTGATTTGCTAGCGTTCAGATATTATCATTTTGTTTCCGTGTGAGTGTATTCATGGAATTAAAAACTTGCGGACGAAAGAGAATATATATATAAAAGAACTATGTTCAGATCTTATGAATCTAAAACTCATTGACATGAACAGAAGACATTTTTTTGTTCTTGTTCGTATATTGCTAAAAACGCTCACATTATTATCTACCAAAGACATTAATGGTTGAGTGTACAGAGAAGAATCTACTGGCTTCTGCTGTTTGCTGAATTCTTCCTCCTCCTGTTCTTCATCATCACCCAAAGATATGAGTCTGAGAAAATTAGAATTCATGGAATACACTTTATGAATCACAATAGCAAGAAAATTCGAGAAGAGTGTTACGAATACTAGAAGAAAAAAAAACTAATCCTTGGATTGGTGGGTAAAAGTTAGGTAATCCATTGATTACCCACATAAAAAACATCGAGGTAGCTATCGAGTAAAGCAAACAAAGTTTTAGAGACTAGAATCCTACAGTGCTAGGTATCAACACAGTAGCCAAGTGAGTGTCGTTTTTAGATGGCTTGGAATTTGTCATTAGTTCTAACCCATTCAAACACCTCAAAGCAAGAACAAACATGACAGAGAAATAGTAGGAATATATTCTTGAACATGGGTTTGAATTTGGATAGAGAAAAACTGATTGAAACTCTAAGCTAAACAGCACTGTACTTGAGAGCCATCCACTATCCAAAATTCTTGCTCAAGTCCATAAACCCTCGTACTTAGATTACTAGGATGTTCGGATGCTCGGCGTCTTAAGTGATGCAGTTTTAGTGAAACTATTCATAAAAGAAACACGGCAGCTAACCAGATTCTTAAACTAAGACCAACCTGTATTTATCTTTCAGATCCTGCCATCACATCAAACAAACCGCAGCAACTCAACCACGAGGTTCGAACAACTGGTGGACCAGAAGGCAAAAGACTCTGCAAATATATGTCCAGAATATTCAGGAAACTGAAAAAAAATGAGCTCAAGTACAGGATGAAAGAAGAAAAACGAAATGGTACCTTTTCTTCAGAACATTCTGGCACTTCAGATTCTTTCACTCTCTTGATTTCCTTGCTTGTTTCCGCAGCAGATCCTGGACTGTTTTCCTCCTTTGCTTCTTTTAGTCTAGGCTTCTCTTCGTTTTCATCACACTTCTGTTGGACAGAAACTGAGTCTGTCGAGCTCTCAACTTGCTCATTTTTGTCAGATATCACAGCCTTTGAGGCAGAAGAGTCCGCAGGCTTGGCAGAATCAACAGCAGGTGCAATTTCCAAAATTGAAGTGCCACCAGCCTCTTGAGAAGCTGCTTTTTTGGTATTGTGAGTAACATTTTCAGGAAAGGAATTGGGTGGTTTGTCCACACCATTCTCCTCGTGATCCGTTCCTCTCCCAACTGCAATAACGTCTTCACCTTTTGCTCCCTGAGTAAAGTCTGCATCTTCTGTTTTCTCTTTAACAGTGTCCTTCCCCAGACCAGATAATGGAGAAGGTGATGGATCTCTTGTCCAAAATTCTCCATTGCCTTGAGAACCAGGGGAACTCAAATTGCCATCACTTTCTCCCTCATCTTGGCTTCCATGTTCATCATGCCCTGACCCTGAGTTGTTTAGTAAACTTAAAGAGATCAAAAGTGAAGGATAAGAGTTGGTCGATCATAGAGACTGGTCATCAAACAGGGACAAGTGGAACTGAACGAGACTAAAGTGAAGTCGCAAACTTTGGAGCAGTAACTAAACAAGATTGACTAAATCTCTGTACACCACAAGATCCCCCCCCCAAAAAAACAGAATCCTAGTAATTAGGACCAAATAATCAATCACTTTGCTTTGAATAATACCAATCGAAAAGACAAAAGAAGAAACTTAGCTAACAGCAGAAACCCATCTGAGAGAGAATAAACATAAAATCCGTGAACACAGGACTAATAAAACACCAAACCCCATATCGTGAGAAGGGAAATTATATCGATCCAGCAACCACAAATACCAAGTGTAGTATTTTCAAATAACAAGACCGTACCATGACCATTGAAGCCTTTGTTGCTCGTGCTGGCTCCAACGGCTTCCTGCTCCTTCTTCTTCTTCAAGGCCTTTCTCTTCTTCGCACCAGACGGCATGATCAATGAACCGGCAGATGAAAAGAAATCGAAGGAGGTGTTTGGTATTGGTTCGTTCACTCCAAAGGGTTCTCGAGCTTTTCTGCGTCGCAGTGGGGTTTGGTTGGTTGTTTGTTTGTTTGTGGTGTGTGTGGAGTGGAGTGGAGTTGAGTTGAGTTTCTCTCCTTTTTGTCTGTATGTTTGGGGAAAATCAAATGTCACAGTAACAGTCAAGGCAAGAGATAAGGAGGCCCCGAGTCTTTATTATTTTATTTATGGGATTAGGGAGATTTGTTAAATACCCCCAAAATTTATAGAAAATTTGAAAAATACACTGAATTTTTCTACAATTTAAAAAGTACACTATTTAAATGTAAAAGTACCAAAATAGTAAAATACCTATATATATTAATTAACTAATTATTATTTAAATAAATAAAATTCATAAATTTAAAATTATGATAATAAAATTGTTAATTGATTCATATTATAAAATTTGAATTCGTAATTAATGTTAAATTAATAAAATTAATTATATATTAAATTAATTAATATCTAAAATCTTGATCCAATCAAAAGAAAATCTAAGTAGTTATTTTATTTAAAAATTTGGTTTATTTTAACCATTGACTTAATTTTCTATTCATCGACTTATATTTTATTTTCGTGGACTTATTTTGTATAGTAGACTTACATTGTTTTTTGTTGATTTTTTTATGAAGTTGACTTGTTTGAAAAATTAACTTATATCATGTAATCGACTTAATTTTGATTTTAGTCGGCTTATTTTTAAGCAATCGACTTATATTTTGGTTTGTTGGTGTTTTTTACAAAATCAATTTATTTTAATCATTAACTTAATTTTTATATTCATCGATTTATATTTTATTTCCCTCGACTTATTTTTTAATAGTAAACTTTTATGTTTTTGTTGACTTGTTTATAAAGTTGAGTTATTTGAACAATCAATTTATAGTTTATAGCAGTAATTTTGATTTTGGTCGACTTATTTTAAAACAATCGAGTTATATATTGATTGGTTGATTTTTAAATATAGTTGACATATTATAATTGTTAACTTAATTTTTCTCTATTCATCAACTTATTTTCTCATGGTAGGCTTATATTATTTTTGTTGACTTAAGGTTGATTTGTTTTTTGTTTTTTTTTGTTTTTACATCAAATTAAAGAAACTTCTTCTATGGCCTTAACATGTGATATTGTTTTCTTGGTTCCTATGTGAGTGTCGATTGTAATAGCTAACAGTATTTGGTAAAATAATATAGTGAAATTAAAATATATTTTTAGTTATGATTGAGGACTAAATTGTCATTTAAACAAAATATAAGGTATATCTCAAATTCTTAAAAAAATTGGTATAGATTTCAAATTTTTGATTAAATTTAGGGTATAGGATCAAATTTGTTGGATTGTTAAACGTCTCGATACGCCTCCCAAATCTACTGTTCTTTTGGGAGTTTTTTTTTGTTTCCCTACATTTCGCATGAATTTAGAGCTGCCGACAAAAGAAAAGAAAACATAAGTTAGGGCAAAAAAATTATAATTTTGAAAAAGAATGATTAGAAACGAAGACACTAGCATATAATCAAGATTTTCAGATAATTTTCCCAAACTCTGTTTTAAAGATCTAATATTTGTCTAGAATCGGACTCAGTCGAGCTTAATACATATTTGACATCTCTGCAGGCTAATGCGATGTTTTGTATAATGTCAACTTCAACGTGGCATGATCTATATCGTCCTTTTTCTTTTCTTAAGAAGATTATTTGTATTTCTTTGTGCAATGCAGAATCTATGTGAGATGAGATCTAAAGCGTAATCTCATCTTCCAAGGCAAGGCTAAGTGGTGTTTTTTGACTTTTGAGACTTGGCTTCTTGAAATAAGCATAAGGCAGAAAAGAGTTGTGAGAAGACAAAGTCCCTTCTCAACTTCAGAATCATGGTGTACCACAAACTAAGTGAGACTCTTTTACAACGTGTGACCCACCAGCGATATACAAAAGAAAAGCAAACAATCAGAGCGACACATTCTTTATTAGCACACACCTTGTCTCTGTCTCTCTTCTTTTCACGTTAAATTCTCTCTGCTTCTGCTAGAGACAGCAAAACAGCCAAGAGATGAGGGGTGCTGCGTCGTTAGTAACCTTAAACCACAAGATTCTCCGGCCATGTAGGAAACTCCTCATCAGAATCACTAAGAGCTGTCCTCGGCGCCATAACCAGCATTTGAAACTCAAGAAAGCTTCTCCTTCTTCTTCTTCTTCAAATTCTTCAGGGAACAAAGTCACCAAAGTGGTGGCTTTGTTCTTCCTCTCTTTCCACAAGAAGAAGCAGAAGAAAGAGAAGATGAAGCGGCTTAACGAACTCAGGAGCTTCTCGCACGCAGTCAGTGACCACAAGAAGAAGGTCCCAAACAAAGAATCAAGCAAGAAGAAAGTTTTCCCATCCAGACTCACAATGTCTTGGCTAGGTCAAGGAAAGGGTAACAACAACACGCAGGAAGCCCCTCAAGATCACGATGCGCGTAGAGACAGCACAAGTGCTTTCATTCCTTGAGATCAAATTTAAACTCTCGATTATGTGGATATTTCTATGCTTTTCTCAATGTACAGTACATTGAGACTCTACACTAAGATATTTACATTATGCCATACTCTCTAGCGCAGGATCAATCATTGTGGTCATGAGAAAGTTAAACAAGATTGATGCATATGATTTTGTAATGGAGTTAAATTAATAATTAGAATCGACAAACGGCTGCAATTTTCAAGAATCCGAATAATTTTAAAAAAAAAACAGAAGAGAAGAAGATAGACATTGAATTTTATACATCTATCCTACAAGTACAAGCACGGACCATTTGCTTCATTCCCTACCTAACCATAGGCATATCACCAACTCACCGAAACCAGCAAGAAGGTTGATACATCATGAGGTATTATCCTCCGACCAGTTCTTGACAGCATCTCCATTGTATGAGGACCTGAAGCATTGACAAAAAAAACAAAAGAAAAACGAGAAATTAAAATGAAGAATTGAAAAAGCTTAGCTTAAGGCTTCCTTATACCATAGAGGAACAGACAAATAGTCTCTTTTCATCTTACTCTGTAAATGAAGACCAGACTTTAAGGTCTAAGAACTACCACACATCACAGGTATGATGATGATTCGCGAACAACTGTATTCGGATGAACCCTAATTGAACACACAGAAACAACTCCCCAACAAAGCAATGAACTGGAATCGCAATCAACAATCTAAAATTCCAGAAAATTTATGTCGAAACTCTAAAATGATTGAAGTTCAAGACCCACATTGCATCTCGAGAAAAAAATGAAAATCAGTCGAGAAAATCTTACTCCGTGGAGAAGATAAACCTGGAACGAAGTTGTAGCAGCTGAAAAGAAATGAAGAAGCCATGGCAGTATTAGCGGTAGGAGAAGGAGGGTAAGTTAAACCCAAAGAGAGAGAATTAAGAGTGTATTTAAGTAAAGTAATGACCTTTGGTGAGCCGCGTGCTTGCACAGAGCACAGATACCAATGTGGTGAGAGTGAGAGAGACTTTTGTTTTTTGGTTTCGACGTTTCGAAGGTCACCTTGGCGTTCTTGAGAAACAAACTTTTCCCCGCTTCAATTTGCTAAATGGATATGGGTCCTTAGTGGGCCAACGAATAGAGCTAGTTTGTTCTTAGTGGGCCAATATATTCCAAATTTTTATTCGAGTTACCACAAAATATGGTATGTACATTCCTCTCTTTGAAATTACCGGCGACTAAATATTTCTCTCTCTCACACACAATCAATGACAACAGAACAGCTGTTTCTGTTCAGCTTTTGTCCACATCTGCTGCACATCAATCAATCCAACTCAGATATATTCATCACACTTCCACAAATGACACACACTTGACAAACATTGGATGTTTCAATCTTAAGCATATTACAATTATTGTTATTCTTTTTTCTTTCTCATATTTAACACGAATTTTTCTTTTATTTTTTGATTTCTAGAAAACGCAATTTCTACAGATTAATACATGTAAATTTATAAGAAAATTTTCAATATAGTGCAAATAGAACCGTTCATCGTGATCACGGATCGTTGTGGAGCGGATAACATTGTCCGTTGTATAATTGTTTTTGTAATAGTTCTCATAATTTATTCAATATAAAAATAATAATTGAACCAATGGATCAATTTTATTTTTATTTTTTCACATTTTCCCAGGTTTACTTAAATAAAAACAGCAAGGGAAAAGCTGGGAAGTTCTCCGTAAAAATAATTGGGGAGATGATAAAAATGGGAAAACCGGTAGTAGTAACGGTTCAAGCCTCCAAAAAACCGGTTAACCTAAGAACCGAATTCCTAACCCGGCTCAGATCTCTGCCCTTGAGAGTCCTTCCGCTACCTGTACAAACGGAAAACGCCATTTGTCCTCCTTGGATCCTCCGTCCGACGATAATATGCGGCGGAACGATCTCTCCTCCTCCGTCGGAATATTCCTCATCGGTGAAATCATCGTCTACGTACCTCCGGAACATGTTCTCTGGGATATTCACCGGAAGCGAGCTCGATAACGCCGTCGTCTTCTCCGTTCTATTGATCCGCCTCGTCTTCTTCCTCTCCTTGAAACCGAACACTAGATTCTCATTCTCCTGGAGAACGGAGCTGAAATCTTCGGAGAATAAAACCTCGGATTCATCGAATTCCTCTGCCATTTACAGAGAGGAGTAATACAGATGAGGTAACTTTTGAAATCGGATGGAAATAGAGAAGAGAATGTTAATATCTGTAGAAAATGGGATTAGGTTTTTATATAGAGAGAAGTCGAAGAAGACGAAGGAAACGTAGAGAGAGTCTTGAGAAGTTGTGTTTTGGGGTTTTGTGTGTGTTAATGAAATCGGATGATGTCATGATAATGGCATAGAGTGCGGACCCCGCTTTACTCTCCATTACATTTTGACACTTTGAACCAATTTAAATCATTTTTTCTTCTTCTTTTTTTTTTAAAAATAATAAAAATAATAATTGATATGGACATATCTTAGAGCATCCCCATCCCTGAACCTTTTATGGGGTTCTTAATATTATTTTAATAATAAAATTTGGATTGTTTGAAAATTAAGAACCCATCAATTTTTTAGTCTCCAATGGTGAACCTCAAGTTTTGCTTTCTCCAGTTTGAAGACCAAATCGAGAAAAACCGAAGTGGCAACACCAATTGGGTACACACCAATCGCCGCTCCGATCATGTTTTGACCTGACCGAGTCACCGCGCCGATCCCAGCGATTCCGGCGATTCCTAATGGAATCCTACTCGCTATTGATTTCCTCGCGTTTTCCACAACGGCTTCCGCAAAAACTTCGATAGCCCATTCCTTGAACTCATCCAGCCCGAGGATCTCCTCCTTCGTTGCCGCGGCGGCTCGAGAGATGATGACTCGGAGAGCTGAGTCGACTTGGGATTGACTCGGCGGAGAAGGGACCCACCTGATGATTAAAGGGAACCGGAGAGAGGACAGATTCCGGTGGATATGAGCGGCGGAGGAGAAGAGCTGGTAGGGACGAACTCCGGCGAAAGAATGTTGTGCGAGAGAAAGAGAATCCTCAAAAAAAAAATTACAAAAACCAATCATGTTCTGACAGGTGTTTTAAGAGACCGTATCTAAAAGCTCTTATCTAAGGCCATGATCAACGCAGATCTTACCGGATCTTAAGAAGTGTTTTAAAGATTTTAAAATAATTAAAACAAGATTGAAAGAGTCTTAAGTTTATAAAAGTGTCTTAAATAAGATCTTTTTCAGTCATAAGAACGGACATGTGGCGATTTATGAGTCGTTGCGTAAAAATAAAGACGGGAAAAGGAAAAAAAAAGTGGTCTCTCTTCCTTTCTCTCTTTCTTCGGTTTCTCCGGAGGTGATTTTACGATTTCAAAGCCAATCGGAGTCAATCTTCCGATTTGAGGGAAGAAATCAATCGGAAATGGCGTGATAAATGGTGGATTCTCCGTTCTGAGTCTTTCATGCTCAGAATCGGCGAATTTGGTTCGCAAAATCAATCTCAAAATCTTTCACCACTGTCTAATCGATATCATGGTAAGAAATATGTGTTCTCTTAGGTAGATCGTGTTTTATTAATTGATGAGATTGGATTAGTGTTGTTTGCAATCGGTTTTGAGATAATTGAATTTAAGATTTTGAGGTTAAGATTAGGGTTCTTCACATTCTAGGTTTCATGTAATTGATTTTAGGGTTTTTTCCTGTGATTGAAATTAGGTTTTGCAAGTTTTGCAAGAGGATTTTGACAAAAACTTTTGCAGGTTTTGCAAGAGGATTTTGTCAAGTGTCACATCCGTTCTCACATGCTCTCCATTTTAGAAAGTAGAAGGTTATTAGATCCAGATTTTGCTCTTGCAAAGGTCACAAGTTTCTTCTTTTGGGTCACTTGGCTCTAACTCAGCACCACGAACCACACATATCTTAATATTGATTGTACCAATGGGATTTGTATATATTATTAATGCAGGTTGTTTCCAACTTACCTTTTAATATAAGTACTGATGTTGTCAAGCTCCTACTTCCTATGGGTGACATCTTCTCACAAGTTGTTCTCTTACTCCAGGTAAAGCAAAAGTTGTTCTCCTCGTTTTCAAAGGATCGTATATATCATCAAGTGTGACAATTTTTTTAGATTTATTAGCAATGTTTGGATAATTATATAATTTTGGTTTGCTGATGAGAGCTAATTCGTGATTTGATCCCATTGTTGCATGGTATATGGTGCATAAAAGAAACCAAGGAGATTACTGCATCATTCTTAGGTAAGATTTTGTGTGAACTAACAGAGATTTTGTGGTTTGTTAAAAGTGTTGCATTGTGATGTTTCTGAAATTTGGATTTTCAGGTTAATGGATTATGAAAGATGCAAGGGACCATACTCAGATGTTCACACGTAAAAGAAGGTATGTTTCTTGACTGAGAGTTTTGCTGTTAATAGGTAGTTGAAAATTAGGTGTAATTCATTGCTTAATTGGTAATAAATTCAGTAGATATGTGTCTACATCAAAGTGAAACTGAAACTGAAACTGAATCTATGATGAAACTGAAACTATGTCTTGGTTTCTCAGTTTTAATATAATGAACGGTAATTTATAGATTAGGTAAAGAATAGACATGTAATTGAATGCATAATAAATAACATTTGCACAACTTCCTCTCTTATTAAACAAAAGAAAAAAACTTCAACCTCTTCCTATATAATAACCTATACACCGAAACCTGAAACCACATCTTATCTTTCTTAATCTTTCAAAACCTTTCTTCAACCTCTTCCACTTTTGTTCTTCAGTTTCCTCTTCTCTTTCTTAAGTCTCTTAAGCTAGGTTATGGATTCTCCTAATCCATATATTCAAAGGTCCAACTTTCTGGACCTTTTAAGTAGTCAACATGAAAGCCAATACCCTCAACACATTCCCTATGGTAGTTTTCCCCAAACTATGCCAATTGGATCATCTGAAATACCAGTATTTAGTACTCAGTGGTCTGATGATGAAGACACTTCTGTGGAACGTAAACAGAGAAAGAGATGGAAACCCTCTGAGGATCTTGTGCTCATCAGCAGTTGGCTAAACACCAGCAAAGATTCGGTGGTGTCAAATGAGCAGAAATCTTCAACATTTTGGAACCGCATAGCAGCATTATATGGTGAGAGTCCTAACATTGCAGCTGGTGCGGAGAGACCGGCTAATCAGTGTAAGCAGAGGTGGAGGAAGATTACTGACCAGGTCAGCAAGTTTTGTGGAGCCTATAAGGCTGCAAAAAATCAGAAGAAAAGTGGCCATGCTCCCAAAGATTATCTGAAGCTGGCACATGAAATATTCTTCAATGACTACAAGGCTAAATTCACCCTTGAGCACGCATGGAATGAGCTTAAGACTGAGCAGAAATGGTGTAGTCTCTCGTCTACTGACCATGAAGGTAAAGGTGAAGGCAGTTCTAAAAAAGGGAAGTCTGAGGAAGGTCCTGCACAGTCTGCCAGCTCTCAGTCAGTTAACAATGAAGAGGATGAAACCATGGTAAGACCTCCTGGTATTAAAGCTTCAAAGGCCATGCTTAAAAGGCCAATGACCAAGACATCAATTGAGAAAGAAGAGAAGAAGCTGTTGAAGTACCAGAGGATGTGGGAGATAAAGGAGAAGGATTATGATAGGAAGGAGAAGCTGTCAGATAAAGAAGGTAAGCTGTCAGATAAAAAGATGCTGGAGAATCTCCTTGCCAAAACTGAGCCATTATCTGATATAGAAATCCTTCTAAAGAACAAGCTGATTAATGACATGTTGTCCTGAACAATCCATTATCTTCCAAATCCAAATCCTTTATGTATTTCTAGTTTATGTGTTTCCATAATCCTTTCTAATTCCAGTTTATGTACTGATTAGTTTCCACTTTGATGTATTAATGTTTCAAGTTTATGAACTTCTTCACATTGTAGTTTATGTATTTCTATTTCAAATGAAGTGATACTTATATTATTACTCTTGTCTTGATTTGTATACTTTTTTGTTGCTGTGCTAATTTTGCTTGCTTTTTAACCTTTTGTTTATTTGTTGTGTGAGTAAATTATCAACTGGAATCGTACCTCAAAACCGAGCTCCGTTTGAGAGACCAGATCAAGACATGGATTCAGTATAGTGAGATCAAAGATAAGAAAGTCAGTGGTATGCAAATGCTTTAATTTTCTATCATATAGTGTATTATGTCATTTGTTTTTAGTCTGAGAAATGTAAATAATTGAAAAGAAACATGTTTACATGGAATAACAGTTTTGGTTTTAATCATTTCGGCAGATTTTGTCATACACAACACATTTTGCTTTAATTTGTGTTGCATCTGAATTTTGCTTTTGGTCATATGTCTTTAGTTTTTAACCAATCATTTTGCTTTTGTTGCTTTTTAAGTTTTGCATACACCACACATTTTTATTCTGTCTTGCATATAAACACCAACATGGCATAAAAACTAATACAACAATAACTCATAATCTCTTCAACTTCTATTACAAATCTTCTTCTCTTTCTTCGTTGGCTTATCTTGCCGTGTGATACTATAGTCTCTTCTCTTCTATAACAAAAGTATAATCTATTTCTCCTCTCCTTCTCTTCTATTACATACCTTTGTGTCCTTCTCTTCTATGGTATCTTCTTCTCATAATCATTTTCAAGGATCAATTGATCAAGAGTTTGAACAATTCAATCAAGAATTCGATGAAGAATTTAATCAAGAATTCAATAAAGAATTCGATGATATGTTTAGTAATTTTGATGATGACGAAGAAGCAACCAAGCCAAAAGCAAAACGAGTCTATATCAACAGAGATCGCGAAGACGGAGACATGCAGTTATGGAACGATTATTTTAGTGATCAACCAACTTACCCGCCTCATTTATTCCGACGTCGTTTTCGAATGACCAAGCACTTGTTCCTGCGTATCGTTGACCGACTCTCAAATGAATATCCTTTCTTTCGACAAAAGAAAGATGCTACTGGAAGGCTTGGTCTCTCTCCCCTTCAAAAGTGTACAGCGGCAATTCGTCTCCTAGCATATGGTGCTGCAGCTGACCAAGTCGACGAATACCTCCGCCTCGGTGGAAGTACTGCTCTTTCATGCTTATCAAAATTTGTGGAAGGAATAATATATTTGTTCGGAGATGAGTACCTAAGAAGACCCAAGCCAGAGGATCTTCAACGGTTACTTTATGTCGGAGAGGAACGGGGATTTCCCGGGATGATAGGAAGCATCGATTGTATGCATTGAGAGTGGAAGAATTGCCCCACCGCTTGGAAAGGGCAATATTCACGTGGATCTGGAAAACCCACCATTGTTTTAGAGGCTGTAGCTTCATATGATCTCTGGATATGGCACGCATTTTTTGGCGGACCAGGTACCTTAAACGATTTAAATATTCTTGACCGATCACCGGTTTTTGATGATATAATCCAAGGTAAAGCTCCAAAAGTGCGTTTCTCTGTCAACAGAAGGGAGTATAAATTGGCTTACTACCTCGCAGATGGTATTTATCCCAAATGGCCAACTTTTATCCAATCAATTTCACTTCCACAGGATCCAAAAGCATGTTTATTTGCTGAACGTCAAGAATCTGTCCGAAAGGATGTCGAGCGTGCTTTTGGAGTCTTGCAAGCTCGGTTTGCCATTGTTAAAAACCCAGCTCTTTTTTGGGATAAGGGAAAAGTCGGAAAGATTATGAGAGCATGTATCATACTCCACAATATGATAGTAGAAGACGAACGAGCTGGGTACACTCAGTATGATGTATCAGAGTTCGAACACGGAGAAGGAAGTTCACATGTGGATTTGACGTTTTCTACAGATATGCTTACAAATGTCTCCCAAATGCTGGGCATTCGAACTCGACTTCGTGATAGAAACAAGCATCAACAATTGAAAGATGATTTGGTTGAACATGTATGGCAATGGCGACAACGTCAACATTAAAACTCACCGTTTTTTTTCCGTTTATGATTTGGAACATTATGTTTTCAATTTTTTTCTTCTCATGTATATTTAAAGGTTTTTTTTAAATGCTTTTATAAATTAAAATGAATGAATTTTTTTTTTTTAAGACACTCAAATTAAGTGTCTCCATTGGAAGTCTTCTTAACCAAAAGTTAGGGGTGTCAATTAGGACCAAAGCCCGAGGGTCGGCCGGGCCGGGCCCTGAAAAACAGCGGGTTCGGGCCTAGAAATAAAAGCCCGAAAAAAATCGGGCCTTTCGGGCTAAGCCCGAACGGGCTAGTGTGTTTTTCGGGCTTAGCCCGATCGGGCTCGGGCTAGCCCAAAAAGCCCGAACCTATTTGATTACGTATGTCTTATTAAATTTGGGTTCGCTTATCATATGATTTCAAAACGTATGAAAAACGTACCAGAAGAAGGAAAGTCTAAATTGACTCTATACTTAGAAGACGATATGTTGGAACTGACTTTTTATGAAGACATGAATGTTTTATAATGGTAGAAGTGTCAGTCACAACATTATGGTGAGTTAGCTCGTATTGCATGTGATGTTCTAAGCATTCCGATAACTATAGTGGCATCACTGATGTTGGTGCGCATGTCTTGGATAAATATAGAAATCG
>PKML01010201.1:421858-502521 GCA_002933935.1 Eutrema yunnanense | reverse complement strand
CGGGCCGGGCCGGGCCGGACCAGCCCGATTGACATCCCTACCAAAAGTGTCTTAAACAAAATAAATTAATTAAATTTAATTCACAAATAACTTAAGACACCCATTATGGTGTCTCCATTGGTGATGCCCTAAGCTAGTATTATTCACTGTGATTTTGACACCTCTTGTGTGTGTGTGTGTTCAGACACAAATCAATCAGATCAATGTGATGAACTCCTACATTTATTTGGTACTCCATGGAACAGAATTTACAAAGCTTTGTAGGTCAGAGTCACTCATCTGACGCAAACTGAAAATTCAGGACCAAGGTCTAATGCCTCTTCAAACCCAAAGACCAACATCAAACTTGAAATTGGCTTACTATGAACTAATAAAAAAGGACCTAACTAGACTGAAGGAAACTCAGAAAGCAAGTTCATTCTACTCAAGACATCCTCCGTGACCGCCTTCATCTGTAAACTCGTACACAGCACCCGATGCTGCCAACAAAACCACCAGCATTAGACTTTGAATTTCAGTTGATGGTAAGCGTTTCACAAGACGAATTCGTTTGGGTTAATATTTGAACAATGACGCAGACAAATCACGAAGAAGATGGGGCTACAAGCCATGCATACTTATAACAGGGTAAGATGCAAGATGAAGAAAACAGAGAGTATTACCTTTGTAGCCACCTTGAACGGGATCACCAGCCAGAAGAAGTGGAGTGTCCAAGTCGATGAATCTGTATATCACGTCCTAACTTGTTAGAATTATATAATAGTCAAATTAGAAATGAAATGCGGTGTTTACATATTAAGTACCTGAAACACCCAATGCCCGCAGCAAGATGAGCGGAGAACCCCATTGCTAGTCTAGTCTCCACCATTCCCCCTATCATAAGCTCAATTCCAGATGATCTAGCCAATTCAATTACCTCAAGGGCCTCGAGGATACCGGTTTTGGCGAGTTTGATGTTAACAACATCTACGATATCACCTTTTATGATTTTCTTGAGATCAGTCAAGTCTCTACAACTCTCGTCTGCTGCAACAGAGACTCCGAATCTGTTCTTTGCAATTCGAGTCACATCACTGAGACCTTCCCAATTGTCTCTGTGGACGGGTTGTTCAAAGAGAACCGGTGTAACCTTCATTTCTGCGCAAAACAATCACAACACTTCAGGTTTTGACCAAGAAAAGAAAGCTCGGCTAAAAATCTGAACAGGTTGGGGGGTGGGTTTTCCAGAAATCAATGCCTTTAAAACCTCTAGCGTTCAAGACCTAACTGAGAAGACGGACGAATGATTCAAAGATCATTTTTACCATGAAGCTTTTGGAGAACTTCAACAGCTTCCTCTGTTTTGTAACCCTCATTTGCATCCAAGATGAAGGAACAAGCAGGGTGGACTTCACGTATAGCCTGGAGAACTTCTATGTCGGCCTTAAGGTTCTTCCCCACCTTGAGCTTCAAGGTTTCAAACCCTTCTTTTCTGTACTTCAACGCCAAACTCGAAGCTTCGGCTGGAGAAACTATCGGAATCTGAACATACACCATCACAAAAAAAAATCTTTTAGATCCACATCTATGAAAATTACACAAACCTTCATACTTGAATAGTTTTCCAAAATTCCATCAGATAAACTCTAATTTGTTTGCAAGCACACAGACAGAAAACCAAGGGGGAATGTACCGGGAAGAGCTAAGGTAAGAACCGAACTGTTATGTCGGTGGTAATCGTTCTTGAAGCCCCACCAAATAGTTTCCACAATGGCATTCCTACGCTCTTAGCTGCTGCATCGATCATCGCCATCTCCATCCCTGCTCTTACCTTTATTGTGAGACAAGATTTGTAATTTTGAGGTTTACACATGATAAAACAGAGACAAGAAGTAAAACCCATCTCAAACCCGAACATGGAATGTCAACTGAAGCTCAAAATCAAGTTTTCAGCAAGCCAAGAATGCTTAAATCGAATTGGATTTTGATGAGAAAGATACGCAGAATTCTATGGGGAAAGCAAGTTTCTAGCCATGCAAAAAGCGGCTAAGTAAAAACGTCAGACTTACAGAGGCAAATTGATGGCCAGGGAGAAATCTGCCCATCTCCTGAAGAACATTACCCAGTTTCATCTCCGGTAACTCACTCAGAAACTCACACGCTTCCCGCGCTTTAACCATGGCCGTAAGCTGATCCTCCGCCGTCACCGACGGCAAAATCGGAGACTCTCCCCAGCCGACACATCCACCGCTAAGCTCAACCCGAATCGCCACATTACCGACTGAATCAAGCCGCGACGAAGCGATAGTGAAGGGCGAGAGCAGAGGCACGTTCAGTTCACGGTTCTCTGCTCTCTGCACCCTCACCGTCAAACTCTCCGTAAGGGTTTTGAATCCAGACGCCGCCGACATAACAGGGACCAGCGATTTCGGCGAGTTTTGGAAATTGAAGCTTGAATTGACGAGTGGAGAAGAAGAAGATACGATCGAAAACATCTTGGCTGCAGAGTAATTTAGGTGGGGCTATTGGAATTAGAAATTTGATGGAATAGAAAATTGATGGAATAGAAAAGAATTGATAATTCTAGTGTTATTTAATCATGAATTTCACTAATTCTATTAAATATATGTGTTATTGGATTAAAGATTGAAAAATTCATCAAAATATCACTTTTTGAAAACTTTCCGATCAAACTAGCACCTATTTTAAAATATCCCGTTTATAGCATTCATTTAAGAGATAAAATATCATTCTATCCCTAGTTTATTCTCAAGTTCACGCAGTTTACGCCTCTTACCTCCCCGATTCCACCGTCACCTCCTCAGTTTCCGCCGCAACATCACAGAAATGCGAGAGCCCCGGCAAATTCTTCTTTTGATAAGTCTCAGTCGTCTATGGTGGTGTTCAATCGCTGGGCAAGAGAGGAAGGTCCACAGACTACGACGAGGAAGGTTGGACCTCCGGCGAACGGCAGAGAATCGGCGACGACGACGGTGAACAGAGCAAGACGTGATGAATTGGTGAGTGTTGCGGCGCTAGGGTTTAGAGTGAGCGAAGTAATTTTGTGCGTGATTTCGTTCATCGCTTTTCCCCTTCATCACTCTATGAATGAATGTTTTATCAATTCCTGGATTATCGACATTGGCTACGTTGATGTTCTCATTCTGTATTCAAGATTTAAGCTTTACCACTACAGCTTGAAATGCCAAATATCCAATAAACAATTCCTGAATATAGTTACTAGTTGAGTGAAAGTTTATGGCAAATTTTAGAGAGCGAGAGAATGTTATGGGTTTTTCTTAACCTCTTTTTCTTTCCTTCATCACTCTGTTTGATCAAATCCAGGGTATAGATGTTCTAAGTTTTTAAGATTCACCAATAGAGCTTGAATGATTAATTTTCCAAAAGCAATTCCTGAGTATAGTTATTAGTTATGTGAAAGTGTAGAGATTCAAGCAATTCCTGAGTATAATTCATCAAGAGTCTTATCTAGATCTAGAGAGAGTAATTTTTTGCTTAACCGAGATACTTTTATCTAAATTGGTTTGCTTTATATGATCAAGTTAAAATATGTTGTTGGTTTTTTTCATCTTCTTACAATTGAGTATGTTGTACTGTAAGCCTCATTTTGAGCAGCTCTTCAAGGAGACTGGTAGTTTCACAAGAACTTTCAGTCACGTATATAACTATTTGTTTTCTTCACCTTTTATTACCTTTGGATCCAACTTTTACTTGTTGTCTCACTTTGATTTTATCTTCTTTCGTCTCAAAGTTGCAAAGCCAGATTCTGTATCTGAATATTCATGTGCACCACCTACTACTAAGCCAAGCAGCGGGAGACCTCCGAAAATGAGAAAGAGATCAGCGGGAGAGTTTGGTGTACCCGGTTCAAAGTCTCAAGGACACAAGTGCAGCAGATGTTGCAGAGGAGGGCACAACAAGAGTACGTGCAAAGTACCTATATGATAGACTTATTACATTCAAACGAACACACAATAGAGATTACATTCAAAGTGATTTTATGAAACTTTCCAAACGATTTAGTATACGATTTAGTGTACTTTACATATTTTTTAGGAAGACTTTACTATTTTTTTTGTTCATTGGGAAGACTTTTTTTTATATATAGTTTTCTGTTTTTGTTCATTTCAGAAGACTTTCCGAAATAAGTTATATATGTTCCTAAATACGTTTCATTTTTAAGAAAATATTAGTTTTCATCATTTGTATCTTTCTTTATTTATTTGTGTATCCAAAACAACAACACATTTGTTCTGATGCTTCATTTACGCATGAAAATCAACATGAAATATCGTTTTTTTATATAGTTTTTGGTTTTTGTTCATTTCGGAAGACTTTCCGAAATACGTTATATATGTTCCTAAATACGTTTCATTTTCAAGAAACGATCAGTTTTCATCATTTGAATCTTTCTTTATTTCTTTGTGTAGACAAAATAACAACACATTTGTTCTGATGCTTCATTTACGCATGGAAATCAACAGGAAATATCGTTTTCTATTTTTGTTCATTCCGGAAGACTTTCCGAAATACGTTATATATGTTCCTAAATACGTTTCATTTTCAAGAAACGATCAGTTTTCATCATTTGTTCATTTAGGAAGTGTTTCCGAAATACGTTATATATGTTCCTAAATACGATTCATTTTCCAGAAAGGATCAGTTTTCATCATTTGTTCATTTATGAAGTCTTTCCGAAATACGTTATACATGTTCATAAATACGATTCATTTTCAAGAAAGGATCATTTTTCATCATTTGTTCATTTAGGAAGTCTTTCTGAAATACGTTATATATGTTCCTAAATACGTTTCATTTTCAAGAAAGGATCAGTTTTCATCATTTGTATCTTTCTTTATTTCTTTGTGTATCCAAAACATCAACACATTTGTTCTGATGCTTCATTTACGCATGGAAATCAAAAGGAAATATCATTTTTTTATATAGTTTTCTGTTTTTTTTCATTTTGGAAGACTTTCCAAAATACGTTATATATGTTCCTAAATACGTTTCATTTTCAAGAAAAGATCAGTTTTCATCATTTGGATTTTTTTTTATTTCTTTGTGTATCCAAAACAACAACACATTTGTAAATTACGCATGAAAATCAATAGGAAATATCATTTTCTGTTTTTGTTCATTGAAGAAGTCTTTCCGAAATACGTTATATATAATAACTCCACCACGGAGCATCTGAGCCAAACCAACCTTAACGGAGAACAGAGATTTATTTTCTTTTTCGATTTTCTGGTTTTTTTTTTTTTTGCTTGTTATGTTAATGAATGCTAATTTGGGGATTTTTACCCTTGTGTGCTAATTTTGGAATTTTCACCCTTGGATGCTAATTTTGAGATTTTCACCCTTAGGTGCTAAATTATTGAACTTTAAGTTTTTTGGTGCTATTTTGTAGAATTGTCCTTAAAGATTTGGTGTCAATCTTTTAAAATGCTTTAATTTTTTGTGTTATTCAATTGATCAAATTCTTAATTTAATTCTATTAAATGTTAGTGTTATTCAGTTTTAAATGGATTTCATAGTAATGTCATTTGAAAAGAATTTAATAGAAAATTTACTGCAAACATATAATGAATCAATTCTTAATCTTTAGGGTGTAATTTGGATAGAATTATATATATAATCAAAACTATGAGATTTTACACATACTATAATAGATATGCTTCTACATGTATATGTTTGTCATTTATATTATATATATATATATGAATCTATAGATTTTAATTAAAAAAATATCAAAATTCAATTATATATATAACATGTATACTATATATAGATTCATGTATATAATACATATATATAATACATGTTTTGAATATATATATATATATATATATATATATATGTTGGTATCATCTACAAGAATTTGTTGGTGAAAGACGTGATCTTAACATTCCGTCTAACTTATTCAATCTTCGTATATATATTCGGTTCGGTTCGGTTCAGGTTATTCGGGTTTTAGAAAATAGGTCCATTTGGGAATAAATTTTATATCAGTTCGGTTTATTATAATTCGGCTTCGGTTCGAGTCCGGTGCCGTTTTGGACAAATACAAATAATTAATTAAATTAAGTAATATTTTAGATTTTTAGTATATTTTAACTATATTTTATATATTTAATTAAAATTATTAATTTTTTTAACTTTTGATTAATTTGGTTAATTTCATTAGATTTTATATAATTCGGGTTCGGTTCGGGAATATGTAATTTGGTATAGAAATTTATATTCCATTCGGGTGATTTTATAATTTGGATCGTATCGTATAACTGCGGTTTATATTAAAAAAAGAGGGACATAACAGTCTTTGAATAGTGAAACAAATAATATGCGGTAAAAAATAATTATCATAAATCAAGTAACCTTTTAAAATAAAATAAAAGAAAAGAGAATTTGTAATGCATAGTTCCTTTTCTGTTATAATAAAACAATGGATATAAAAAAGGAGTCCAAAATCACCCAAAAGAGCCTCGACATTTGACTGAACCACATAGACAAACTTTGCTGCCTTTAAAAATCCCCGTCCCATCTTCTCCAACCTCTTGAGCCATTCCATAATCGTACCTCAGTTCTGTCAACGGTGGAATGTGCTTTAACGCAAAAAATGCAATGCGAACAGTCGGTTCACGATTCAGTTCAATCTCAACAGGCTGCCACATTACATTAGGCGAGCAGCTGTGGTTCATGAACCGACTAACATTCCCATACCTTCTTGCGCTGATCAAGATTTGCGACGGGAGATCGTAAACCTCAGAGACTCGTTCCCAACAATCTTCTCCCACGAGCTCTGGTTCGTAGTTCCACTTGAACGGGTTACAAACACGAGAAGTGTCGAACACGAACTCATCATCCTCTTCTACTTCTCGTCTCTGCTTAGTCGTACCAACAAACACGCAAATGAAAGTTCCCGCTCGGATCGGCTCCAACGAACGCAATCCCCAACCACACTTCTCCGTCTTGAACACCTCGACGCGGATTTTCAAACCGGTTTGAGTTACTCTGGTTTTGCAATCGGGAAGACAATAACACGCATGGCCACATTCGTAGACCATCGGTTTACGACATACTAAAATGCGGTCATGGTACGGTAACTCGCCGCCGTTTCTCTGAACGCAAATGCACATTGGATCTGCGTGAGTAGAGCATAACCGGCCAGGGCAATTGCTGCATCCGATAGATTTATGACGCAGAAGAAGCGTCATATTTGTACTAGTCGGAGTGGTGCTGTAACCGAAATCTTCAGGTCTGTTCTTCTTGTCGTTTTCATCGATTTCATTCACGAGGGGAACCGTATATGAGCTCTCTAATCCATAAGAAAGATCTTGAAGTATAAAACCCTTTCTTGAATTATCCGAACCACACTTCCTCCATCTTTCGGCTGACTTCCAGTTCGCGTAGCCAGAAGGTTGGCCTGCTTTCCTCACCAATCTGAATTTGTACTCTTCGAAACCGGATTTCCCTTTCGCTTTCCAGTAATCAGACACCAAGTAAAGCCCGTCGTATATATAGATCTTCTTCTTCTTGTCGTTGGGATCTTCTTCGCCTCTGATCACTCTAACCTCATTCCCTTTCTTTTTACTTGCTTCCAACGCAAGGTTCCCTCTTTCAAGTTTCTGATCACAAACTTGCCCATTCTTATCCGTTCCACCATGTCCAGTATATATCAAAGTTTCAAGATCTTCTGTTTCATCACTGTAGTGTCCTGATGTTACTACACTCGTAGCTAAAGGGCCTTCTGTTGCGCCGTCTTTAACCGTCAGATAGTCGATGCCGGCGACCATCTGCGTGTGAAGCCCAACTAGACACATCTCTCCCCAGAAGTAGAATATGTCGCCTACTTGTATTCCAGGAACCGGGCCAATTCTTTTCTTCATATTGGTCCTAACACCCAAGTTCCTACAATTAGTGATGGCTGTTGTAAGCACGCCTTTCACGCCCTCTACTTGGCATAACCGACGTCGAACTGCGTCAAATCGCGTCAAAACCAAGTCAACTACATCTTGGTTTCCATTTTCTCTCTCTCCTTCCGTTATCTCCGACTCGAAGTTTGGGCACGATATAACCACTTTGCTGTTGGGAGCATAAGTTTTCTGCTTCTTCGTGCTTGTTTTCAAGTTTCTCGAGCCCTTTGGTCGGCCACGACCTCTTTTGATTAGACTCGTACTAGCACCAGCATCAGCAGCCAAAAAGTCTTCGTTGGAGTCATCAAACGGTATTATGGTCTGAATTGGTGTGACCACGAGAGGAAGAGGTGTTGATGTGTTCTGGGTTTCATCACTGACACCACCATATTCTGTAAATGGTCTATCCGTTAGATACGGTGTGACCATTGGAGAAGGTGGTGTTGTTGTGTTATGGGTTTCATAACTGACACCACCAGATGCTGTAAATGGCATATCCATTGTAATCGGTGTGACCATTGGAAGAGGAGGTGATGATGTGTCTGCGGTCTGATTGTGATCGTCGTCAACAATAACCGGTCTCACACTTTCGAGCGGTTCAGCCTCAATTGGACACGACTTATCCATTGCAACAGCAAAAAAAATCCTGTCAAAAGAAAGATGCATGAAAAAAGTTAATAACCTGCATAGAACTTAACGAGAAACAAACAAAAAAAATGCGAGAAACTATAAGTATATACAATGACTGATCATAAAGGGCACCGAGTAAAAGTCTTTAGTTAAGGAAAAAAATAATAAATGGAACATGTCTTGGAAAAGAGGAAAAATTAAGAGAGAGATTAGTCATAATTAAATAAGTATGTATATCGCGATGAGTTTTACGAATTACTTGAGAACATTTTGAAGGCTGTAAAAATTGCATGGAAAAAAAAACACCTGTTGTTTTCATGCAAGACTATCATATGAACCACTAATTAACCCTCCATAAAATCTATAACTATTAATGCTCTAAGACACAAAGCTTTCCCAATAATTGTGAACCCTCGATATAATAATTGATCAGTATATATACATTAAATGATTAGGAAAAGGAACAACATGTATAAAATTTTATCATCAAAACCCAAAAAAAGAAGACATAATGGGTAAAAAGCATATCATGAAAACATTTTTATATATGATCTCCTCGTGCCCTTAAGTTTTTTTCTTTTGAAAACCAAACGATAAACGAAATGTAGATGGAATTTCTAATTCATGAAAACCTAAATGCAGTGATGTAGAATATACATATCAATTTTATTCTTCTTTCTATATTCAACTTTTCTGTACAAGAAATCAATTTCTATTTGCGTAAACTCTTGGGTTGCCAGATAATGAATTCTTAGTTATTACCTTCTTCTACTTCATTATTACAAATGGACCAAATCGACGAGAAAAACCAACGATTCTAAAACTAAGTCACTATAGCCAAAAGTGAACCATCTAAAACAACCAACGAATCTCTCTATTAGTTTTCAAAGTGTTTTTCTGTCAACATTTAAACCGAGAGAGAGAACACGTGTTTCAAACCCGCGTATGGTGAGAACTGAGAAACCCTAGTTATAAAACCACCAGATCAAAGGACGATTTTTACTGTTTAAAAAATACTGTTTTTTTTAAAGCATCGTTTCATACATTGATAACTGCTTAGAGAGAAAGAATTATCAAATATATATTTAGAACTACAAATATAAAATCACAACACAAAAAACAACAATTTTTGTTTTACTTTTAAAATAAATAAAATTGGAAGCATCGTTTTATAATCAGATTCTCTTCATCATACAATGATAATTGCTGAGAGAAAGGATTATCAAATCAAAAGAGCACTCCAAATATAAAACCACAAAACAGCAAAAATTACTGTTAATATATATATATATATATATATATATATATATAATCGTTAACTTCAAAAACATATAGAAGATTAGAAATGGTAAAAAAACAGTAGAGGAGAAATGTTCAATCTACTTTTTTGTCGATATTTAAACCGCATATTGTCATTATACTGTATAACAATATGTTCAGATCTGAATTCTAATGAACGCCATTGTACTAAGGAATAGTCATGTCTTTTAAAAATATATCGAAATGAAGAACTTCAAAATAACGCTCCATAAACAAGATGAACTTAAGCCTTTTCTCCAAACAAAAAAAAGACGAAATTTTAATCAAATATTATTGGATCGATTTTTTTAAAAAAAAACTAAGAAAAATAGATCTGAAAACACAATATTCAAGCATACTTTAAGAAATTCATATAAATAAAATCTCAATTCTAATACGAACACGAACAAAAACGCATAAGATAAACAAAAAAAAAGAAAGGAAGCATATGTAAAGCGCCACGGGAGTCACGGACAATATATATATATATATATAACATCTTTTTGATAATTTTTGTGATCCGGTTCAACAGACACCATGAATTCCGAACCAGATCGCGGGGACTTTATTCCCTAGCTGGTACTCGGGTCAACAGGCCATGAGATCCGACTAATCCCGGGGCCAGGGAAAACCATATGAATACCTCTGATGCCACACGGTTGTGATTTAGTATCGAGGGAGGTTCAAACTTGGAGAAGCGCTCTCAACGCATTTCCAAGTCTCGCCTACCACTAGACCACTTGACAATATATATATTAAAGAAGCAAAACAACAAATTGGCACATACCTTTGGAAGAAGAACGAGAAATGAATGGGAAGTGATTGAAATAAACAAAATATAATGATCTTTCAATATTTGTTAGTGAGGATGAAAGTAAATAGAATTGAACGGTATTTATAATTGCATTGCATCCAGGTGTTGTTGTTTGCATAACAAATACAGACAGTTAGATCAATCAAGATTGATCTTCACCGTCCATATTTTAAATTATAAAAATCTCTAGATTCTAAATACTAATGTTCTTTGTATCTTGCTAATACAATATCCTCTTAATGTTTTTACCAGTTTTCCCTAATTTTCTTCCAATTATAAATAATATTTTCTACATATAATAGTTTATTCAACTTTAAAAAAAAAGAAATACACCAAAAATACCAAATCCTATGATTGTATATTTTATTTACTTTTTTATCTTCAAAATATTGTTTTTTTTAGAATATATATATGTACAACGAACTTTTTTTTTTTTTGCTAAATAATTGTTACTAACTTTTAATATGAATAATCGAAAAGCATTCTCTGTACTGTTGTTTCATTGCTACCAAATTCATTATAGATTGTATTGTAGTTAAAGTTTAGACAGAAACTAAAACGCGAACGAGACGCAACAAAAAAAAGAAGTCAATAGTACAAATTGTCGTTGAGTAGAGGTTATCTTCTATGAAAAAAGCTTCCTCTACAAGTTAACAAAGCCACTAATTATTTACGTCTGTCACATCATTACAAATTTGTGATCGTACATGCATGAACTTTCAGTATGAAGGACTTGTTTGCAGTTCTTTCTCAGAGCATCCACATTAGTTTAAAATGTTTGTGTCTCAAGATGTGTCTCATATTAAAAAAATATTAAAAATAAGAGAAAGAAAGAGAAAAAGAGACACAATGTCTTCCCTGAGACAAAAAAAGAGACACATGTCTCAACTTAAAAAAATACTAAAACATTAAAAATTATTTTTTTATTGTTTGAGACATAGATCTCCATTGTGGATGGTCTCAGTGGGCTTGTCTTTACGCGTACACTCCAGTTTAATATATAAATATAATTCTGATTTACCAAGATCTTCTCATGCATGCTCTTCTTTCCTTGAGCATTCTTTACTTTAGGAAACATAATACACGAACCCTAGACATTTTCCACCTACATGTCTGTGTCTTGGTTTTTTTAAAAAGGCATTTGATTTTTTTTTTCAATCTCAAAACACTATAACGTCTGGATATATATTGAAATCTAATGAAGTTAGATATACCATAAAACTTAAGAAAAATTAAACACGCATTGCCATAGTAACATGTAAAACCCGTGCATGTCTATATTATATTAGTTGAGACTAAAACTAAAATGTATTACCCAACTTGTACAGCAACAGTTACAAGTGAAATTTTTTCATCTGCTTTTAAGCTGACTCTAGAGCTGCAAATATAACACATAGCATGAAATCTGACGCTCACTTAATTTGGATATCTACAAAAGTATCATTGTATTATAAATACTTAACATATGAGTGCCAACTACATCTAAATTGATATGATCATCTTGAAAATCAATGAAGTAAAGCAGAAGGAGCAGAGATATAATAAACAAATGAGTTATATGAATTAAGCAATATCAAACAAAATTAACTCCTTAGGGGTCAGGTCAAGAAACGTGTCAGTATCATATTCAATTACATACCATTTTTACCAATGGGAAGATTATCGTACCTCCAATGGAGATTAGTTTCCTCAGCCTCCACAAACCGCATGCATGAGCACCATAACAATGTACCTCAGCAGTAGATATAACCCTGGAAAAGCCCGAAACCTTCGTGTTATATTTTCTCTTTAGAAGTCTAACAAGTACCAGCAACACAAAGGAAACTAAAAAATCTGACAAAGAGAAGGAAAAAGTTGCAACAAAATGATTGAACATAACCTTCTACACTATACTTTCGGAGAAAGTTAATCAACAATCAGTTCTTTTCTTTTAAGTGAATCAGTCGCTCCTACACTAGTTTCGAAGCAAAAATGAAAAATTATTCAATCAAATATTAATAAAACCTATAAAAAATGATCAAAAATAATATAAAACTCAACATCGTCTCCACCAAATTGAAATTGCAGTTACAGTTACGTTTCTACGTACGGCAAATATCAATTAATGTTTCCTCCTAACCCTATTTCCTATGAAAAAGCACAAAACCTTCGTGGTATGTTTTTCTCTTTAGAAGTCTAACAAGTACCTAGATACCGGAAAAGCACAAAACCTCCACCATATAATTCTTATTCACCAAGATCTTCTCATGCTCTTCTTTCCTTGAGCATTCTTTACTTTAGGAAACATAATACACAAACCCTAGACATCTTCCACCTACATGCATGTGTAACATGTCTGTGTCTTGGTTTTATAAAAAAGGGTATTTGTTTTTTCAATCTCAAAATACTCTAAATGTATAGTTCAAAAAAAATACTCTAAATGTCCAGATATATATATTGAAATCTAATGAAGTTAGATATACCATAAAACTTAAGATAAAATTTAAACACGCATTGCCATAGTAAAAAGTAAACCCGTGCATACTTCATGCATATGAGACTTAAACTAAAATGTATTACCCAACTTGTACAGCAGCTATAAGTGAAATTTCTTCATCTGCTTTTTAGCCAACTTTGGATCTGCATATATATATATATATATATATATAACACATGTCATGAAATCTGACGCTCACTTTGGATATCTACAAAAGTATCATAACGTATTATAAATATTTAACATATATGCGAGCCAGATACATAAATTGATTTGATCATCTTGAAAACAAATGAAGTAAAGCACAAGGAGCAGATATATAGACAAATGTGTCAGTATCATATTCGATTACGTGTATACCATTTTTACCAATGGGAAGAGTATCGTAACTCCAATGGAGATCAATATCCTCAGCCTCCACAGCACCAGAACAACCTCAGCAGTGAAGTCTAACAAGTACACAGCGACACAAGGAAACTAAAGTTTGACAATGAGAAGGAAAAAATTGCAACAAAATGATTGAACATGACCTTCTACAATACTACTATATATATAGTTTCGAAGAAAGTTAATCAACAATCGGTTCTTTTCTTTTCTTTTCTTTTGATTGAATCAGTGACTTTTACGCTAGTTTCGAAGCAAATATTATTCAATCAAATAATAAACTATTTTGTTTGATTGAATAATATTTGCTTCGAAACTAGTATATAGTGGGTAGGAGCCAGTGATTCAATCAAATAATAAACCCTAAATAAACTAATAAACCTTAAAAATAAAATAAAAAAATGATAAAAAAATAATTTAAATCTCACCATCGTCTTCACCATATTGAAATTCCAGTTACAATTACATTTCTACAATTACGGTAATCAATTAATGTTTCCCCTACCCTATTTCATATCTACCAACTTCTTTTATGGAGAAGCTCTTTAATTAATCACCAACGTAAACAGTCTATATATTATCACTTCCACTAAGTAGTACTCCGTATATGATTAACCGCCCCTCCTTCATATCTTCCAAAATTCCTAAAAGTGAGTTTCTCAAGACAAAAAAAAAAATACAGGATACTTGCCGAGAAAAAAAAACTATATAGTATAAGAGAAAAAAATCTGTATACCATTTTTACCACTGGGAAGAAAAACGTATCTCCAATGGAGATTAACATGCTCAGCCTCCACAAACCGCATGAACACCATTATAACAACCTCAGCAGTATAGATAACCCTGGAAAAGCACAAAACCTTAATTCGTGTTATATGTTTCTCTTTAGAAGTGTAACAACTAACAAGGAAACTAAAATCTGACAAAGAGAAGGAAAAAGTTGCAACAAAATGATTGAACATGACCTCCTACACTATAGTTTCGAAGAAAGTTGATCAACAATCAGTTATTTTCTTTAAAGTGAATCTCTGGCTCCGTATGATTGGTTTCCCCTCTTTCATATCTTCCAAATGCCTAAAAGTGAGTTTTTCAAGACGAAAACAAAAAATACAGGATCCTTACGGCGAGGGAAAAAAAAACTAATAAGAGAAAAGTTTATCCAACCGTTCGAGAGAGGGATACTGGTTCTCGGCGTTTCAATACGGATAACTTAGCCGGAGGTAGTGTCGGATTTTGTCAGAGCTCTAAGCCGGCGGCGGAGTTCGGATCCGCAAAACTTCAACCTAAGAGCATATCCAACCAAAGATCTTTATTTTGAGGATGGCAAATGAGGGGCAACCAATTATTTCAAACTAGGGTTTGTGGGTGCTTTACTCCAACAATAAATCCTCAAATCCATCATTTTTAAACGAATTTGTATTTTGCATTATGATCCTTAATATCAAAAATTATTAATTATGATGATAAAACTTTCATAAAATATATATATATATAACTCATAAACAAATTNCAAATTATATGCACTATTAATAAATAAAAAGTTACACCATCATAACCAAAATCATAAAATTATATGTAAAATATAAAATTACATAATTACATTGCAGAAAAAGTTACACAAATCATAAAATTATAATATCATATTATTCAATAAACTTATTTCCGCAATGCTCTCATATATGATCAATCAATGCATTTCAAAATCATAAACTTACATAATTATTAGTACTCTAGCACAAATTTTATTTTGTCTAATATTTATTTGTTTATTTAACTTGTAAACAGTTTTTGAAAGTTAGTATAACAAACTAGTATTTTGAAAGTTATGTTTTATTATAACAAACTTGTATTTTATTATAACAAACTTTAAAGAATCCAATTGATATACATAGTATTTTGAAAGTTATGTTTTATGAGTTAAATTGTTAAGAATTCATATCCCAATAACACTCTATTTTAACAGAATTATTAATATAGATTTTGATTAGAATTTAAAAGTCATCAAACCAATAATAATAGATTTATAAAAAATGTTATAATCCTTAAACGAATAACAATTGAATCTATTAAGAATATAAAAATCCACAAACCAATAACAGTAGAATCTTAAACAATAATAATAATTAGGTAAGCTTTATCACTTCGAAATGCATCAATTGATCATATAAGAATCATATAAGAGAGGATTACGGAAATAGTTTAATTGAATAATTTGATATTTACATGTAATTTTATGATTTGTTTGTGAGTGTCTTATTACTATTCATATATAATTTTATATTATTGTGTAACTTTTTATTTATTAATAGTGCATGTAATTTTTTGAGTTTTATATTTATTTATGAAAGTTATATCAACATAACTAATAATTGTTAATATTGAAGACCATAATACAAAATACAAATTCTTTTAAAAATGGATTTAACGATTTATCATTGGAGCAATGCATCCTCAAACCCTTATTTTGAGGATTTGTCACCCTCAAAATAAAGGTTTTGGTTGGAGATGTTCTTAAGGGTGTGAATACTTGAACCTCAAATTTGAAATTTTACTATTCAAAAACTTAAAATTTTAAAGTTTGAGGATTGGATTGGAGAACAAAAAAAAACCTTAATTTTAAAGGTTGAGAATTGGGACTGGAGATGCTTATATACTGGAGACATAAAATTAGTGAAAGGATATAATAAAAATGTTAAGAAGACATTGAAACGACTAGATTATGTAGACTCAATAGGCCCACGTCCACTATATGGACCAACATTGTAGGCCCAAAACAATGCCCATATTTTTTTCGACTCAGTCCAACCCAAAAGTGAATCGCGGAATTTTTTTCTTTTGTCTGAAGGCTGTAACTTTGAGTCTCTCCGTTCTTCATCTCGGCTATAGGTTATCGCCGGCCACCGTTATTCAGCTAGGCCCGTCGGAGGGTTGTTGAAACTCAGATTAGGGTTTACTTATAACACCGCCGGGTAAACTTCTGAAGGTCTGTTCTTGCGATCTGAGGTACAACAGGTCCTTTTGGAGGCGAGACTTATGGCATTGAAGTTGTAGAAGATTTGGCTAGACTCGGCGGAGGATTAAATATCAGATTAGGGTTCACTTGTATCACCACTGAGTGGTATGTTCTTCTGATTAAGTACATTCGGTTCATCAAAAAGACTCCTCGATGCAAGTCTTTCCATCTCCTTCAATTTAATTCAAACATCTTATTCTCTTAGGCAATGTTACATTCGGTTCATCAGAAAGGTCTACGACAAGAAAGGAGCAGAGGGTCAAGAGGAGACCACAAAGGCTTTTGAGTTTATGCTTAATTATATTGGTATCGCTTCTCTTTAGGAGTTTGGCTCTATTGTGTTTCTTTTTCTTTTCATTTTATCCTGTGTACATGTCCGATATATAGAGGGAATTTTTTTCTCTTGTGAGTAATGGAAAAATATCTGTGTAGTAAGAGATATGAGTTGTTCAATTTTGTGCTAAATATAGTTGATAGTACTAGAGCTTGTCTGCTTTCAAATTGTCCAGCAGCCTCAAACATTCTTTTAAAATCATCATTCACAATGGCGTTAAAGGGAATTCCAGCAGAATATACCCATCTAGCAACATATTGATGGACCACATGCAATTTCTCTTTCGCAATTACATTCTTGATATGTTGTTGGTGTTGTGTCAATGTTGCACCTTGGAGAGATTCCAAATTGATACTAGAAGTAAATCTATCCATAGGACCAAACATGCGAGGCATTTTCTTCACTCCCACCTTCTATTTCAATTACTTCTTCTTCCTCGTCCCTTTTCTCATCAACATTCACTGTGCTCCGAATCTCATCATCGTTCATACGGACTCGTTTCTTTTTGTTTTTTTGCTTCCATAAGTGCTAGCTTACATTTCTCTTGGTCTTCCTTTTTTGAGTTTGGACAAGAGGCCACAGCCCCTTGCGCACTCTAGCAACATGTTGTTTCATTCTATATACTCCTCCTGAAAACTCTTTCCCACATAGCTTGCATTTCACTTTGTCCAAATTGTTGGGATTTATCAACACTCCAAATTCCCAACCAACATCATTTGATTTTCTCTGCAAATTTGATCTCTCATTCGTTTCTTCAGAATTTGATGTCATTATCTAAACAATTGACAAAAATGAGACACATTGATTATAAATTTATAATAATGAAGTTGCTTTTATTAGTCGAGAAAGAAAATAATAGAGAAAAAGTCAAAAACATACAGCATCGTATAGCATCATATAAAGTATGAACTATATAGAAAATACAAATAGTGGAGTTTAATAAATTGATCTCATCACTAAGATTGATGTTCATAAATGAACTAAAAGAAGAACATCTACTAAAGACAAGAAAGTGGAAAGAGTAGCACAGTTTAATCACTATTACTTGGTCAACTTGTTAATCACTTAATATTCATACCATAGAAACCGTAACAGAGAATACACATACCTTTTTCCAGTTACAAAGAAACAATTATGGAAGACAAACAAAATAACAAAGAAAAGCAAAACCATGACAAAGTCGTGAACTATAATTCATAACTGCAATCGAATCAATGAAATTGAAAAGCAACACAATTTGTAACAAAGAGAAAAAAAGAACTGAATAGTAATTGAAAAATTAAGAGACTTACATCAGGGACTATGAAAGACAAGGACACGATGAAACCAAAAGATGCAAATACCTTTAGAGGCAAGGAATTGATCTTGGATGAATCGTGCTGTAGTGGGTAATCCCAATTTCAGAAAACCCTTTTCTCGACTCAAAACCATGTCGTTTGAGAATTAAAATTTCTAATTATTAATTAGAAAAAATGGAAAACCCTAGGCGGAACTAATCGCATAATCCCGCCTAGTCGCCGCTTAAGCCGCCAAACTCAACTGCCCGCTTAATACCGCCGATTACACTAAAATTGAAGCGGTTTGTGTCCGCCTAGCGCCTAGGCGCCGCCTATACCGATTTCTCGAACACTGCTTATACCTATATATACCTCTCGTTACCTTCTCCATTGTTTCACACTCTGCTTCCCTTTTTCTACATTAAGTGAGAAAGCTAAAAAGAAAAAGAAAAAGTTAATAGAAAAAGTATCTCCAAACAACAAATCAGAGATAAACAAAAGTGATTGCAAAAAAAAAAAAAAACGATGATAACTCCAACGAAATTGAGTAGTTTTTATGACGCGTCTCATTGTAAAAGAGTTTTATGGCGCTGAAAACTCCAACGAAATTGAGTAGTTTTTATGGCGCGTCTCATCTATAGAAGAATGTATGTCTAGATATACTAAATCGTTACTAAAAATGATTTTTGTGACATACTAAATCTCTTTACTTACACTATCTTCATAAACAATAATTTATATATATAATTTCATTCCTATCACAAATATCCAAACCCAACCATACCAAAGTAAATATGGATTCGATATGGTAGCATTTACAATAATCGTCATTTTTTTCCAAGTTTTGCCATCCGATTTTTTCAGTTTAGCCATTAATTCAAACCAATGCATTTACAATTTAACTGGAATAAGTTTTCAAGTGAAGATGTTTTTAACTATTGACAATACATTGACTTTACTGACAGAGTGTTTCAAGTTTTGTTTTTTTTTCCTCAAATGAATTCGATTCAATTTTCTTAGAGTAAGTAGTAACATCGGGGGAAAGAAGTTATGATATGTTTAAATATATGCAAAAATAGCAATTATATAGTAAGGGGTTTGAATTGTTTATGAATACATGAAGATGAAGAAATTAATGGGAGAAGGAATAAAGGCAAAACCATTCCCATTCTTTGCTTCTTGAAGATGTGTTACCTTTGTTCCCAAGCCTAGAACATATCTAGTATATCTACCTCTTCTTATTATATTTCTTGCATTTCCTATTCTCTCCATATTCATCACAACAAATTTACATAATTAATCACCACATATTCATCTTATTATAAATTTCATCCAGTCATGCCGATCTTTGGGGGATCTTCCGATTCCGAAGACGAAAGATCGACCCATCAAACAACGAAGCTCTTTACTCGCCAACAATCAATTCACTCTATTTTTGGAGGAGGCAAAGGTATTTTACTTCTCACATTTTCTAAATTTACATCGGATCAATCGTTATGCATATATATGTACGTGAAAATACATGTTCTTATTATATCCATCAATTCTCTAAAATACCATAAGTTATATATTTTTCTTACCAAAATTACCACGCAAACAAAAATTCAAAATAACAATATAGAAAATGTCGTAATGATTTAGGAACCCTTCTTATAAAAAATTGTGGTATTTTGGGAATTTTTCCAAACTTCTGATATTTGTAACCAAAAATGTTTTGTGGTATTTTAGAGTTTTTCCCTCTTATATATTACAAGAATCATTCATGTTTCCTACGAATGATATTGTAGTCAAACACGAAATTGGAAATTTTATATTTGTGATTACAGTTGCGGATATTTTGTTATGGAGAGAGCCGAAAATAGCTGCAACATTGGTGATAGGAGTTAGTCTCCTATGGTTCTTAATGGAAGTAGTGGAATACAATTTCATTACCCTAGTTTGTCATGCTTCCATGACCTCCATGCTTCTTTTCTTCATTTGGTCTACTGCTTCTGATTTTCTCAATTGGTATGTATATATTTTTATTAATATCTTTTCGATTTCTTGGTTCGATCATAAAAATATTTAGTTTCCGAGTTTTCCTAATCAATAATACATGCAGGGAAAGGCCAATCATACCAAAAGTGGTATTAGACGAATCTTCTTTCAAGCACTTAGCAAGAAGCTTCCATGTTAGATTCAACCAAATCCTCTCCAAGCTTCTTGACATTGCTTGTGGAAGAGATCCTCCACTTTTTTTTCTCGTAAGATATTAAATTAATCATTTCAACATATATATGATTACGTATCAACTCTACTTACGATTATTTTCCTAAAATTGGATACAATTTTTTCAGACAACAATCTCACTTTATATCCTATCCATCATCGGGACATATTTCAACTTTGTGAATCTTCTGTTCATAGGTAATTAAGAATTATAGTGTTATTAAAATATGTCGATTTAAACACTATTAACTAACAGAGGATTAATGGACGTTGTGCCGTTTAGGGTTTGTAAGCATGCAGACATTGCCGGTTATGTATGAGCTGTACGAGGATGACGTGGATAGAGTGGCGGGTAAGTTGATGAGGAAGATGAGGAAGCTGTACAGGAAAGTCGACTCGAATGTTCTTAGCAAGATCCCAAGAGGAACTGTCAAAAGCAAGAAACATATTTAATCCTTCATTGTTTACATATTCACGTATAATCAGAAATTATATGTATATATATAGAGATAATGATTATATCTCCTAAAAAAAGTTTAGCTCCTCGTTCAAATGAATATATACAAGTCTTTTGGTTTTTGTGTATTTTCTTACAAAATGAAATTAAGATTTGATCATCAAATGACGGGAATCAACAACCCTTGGGAGGAAATTAGATAAGCCACTTGATTAGTCAAGATCTCATATATGGTATATTAATTAGTTTTGGTCCAATAATTGAGTTATGATAACTAATTAATTATGGTCTTGTTTCAACCTTCCACGCGTTAAGAAATTCCTCGAGAAATTCCTTCAAAATTATGACATGAGTTTACCATTCCAAAGCAAATTATGGTATCTAATTTATATACATATACATTGCGAGTTAAATTTGTTTAGTGGTAAAAGAAGAAGATGCCAAATGAAAAAGGGGAAAAGCATTAAGTCTTTCGTCGAAAATTCTTTGATTTGAATTTTGTTTTTGTATAGTCAAATTTGCACAAACAACAAAAAAGGAGTTCACATGAAACACAAAAGAGAGAGTTACAGCTTTTCATGCTTAACCCGTCATTTGTTTTTTTTTTCTCTTCTTTTTTATACATACTCATTGTTTAATAAACTCCCTAAAATTATCAGTGTGATAAATTAAACACTACAAAAAAACAAATCTTGTCAACAAATTATTTTGACGTATTTTGGATTAAACAAGTTTAATGAGGGACCAATCAAAGTTTTAACCTAAAACAAACATTTTAAGGAACTACATAGCAAATCAAGCTGATTCATATATTTTATTGCGGTGTTTGACTATTCTCAGCATAATTTAGTATGCTCAACTCTAAACCCTTATCTTCAACTAAATCTCCTCGAAAAAGCTTAACTAGAAGTATATATGTAAGTTATCTAATATAGAGCCACAAATTTCTTAAAGTCGGTAATCTTTCTTGGTTATACGGGGGTGGGCGTTCGGATTTTCGGATCGGATTCGAATCGGTTATTTCGGGTTTAAGGATTTAGGTACCGATCAGGTGTTTTAAAAATTCGGATCGGGTTCCGATCGGATCGAGTATTTTTTTTAAGATCCGAAATTTTTCGGATATGTTCGGATTCGGATCCGAAAGTATCCAAAAATATTCACAATACCCGAGAAAACCCCAAAAACCTGAAATCCGAGACAAAACACAAAAACATGAATATTCATTTCAATAAAACCAATATACTTTCAAACCAAAAGTATCCAAAATACCTAAAAAATCCAGAAAAAAACAAAATAGGTGTATTCGATATACCCATAATATCGAAAATATACCTAAAATACCTTAAATACTCAAAAAATAATTAATATATTCGGGTTTATAGTTACAATTTTGGGTATTTGGGTTAAATCAAGTCTAAATATAATTACACTTCGGGTATTTCGGGTACCCATTCGGTTCTCGGTTTGGTACCGGTTCAGATTTGGTTCTTCGGGTATAGAAATTTAAGATCCGATCGGGTATTTTAAAAATTCGGATCGGATTCGGTTCGGATATTTTCGGTTCGGTATCAGTTCAGATTTTCGGATTCGGATTTTTTGCCCAGTCCTATACTTATAACATCAAAATCTCACCGTTAAACGTGTTTGGACGATAATAATAGTAAGATGGATGACGTTTTAAAAAGTAATTCTGTTTTGAGATCTTTTACTTTTAAAAATCTAAACAAGATATTCTTTAATTTAATAAAAGTCAATGGTTCGTACGTACGAATTTATCAACTATAAGTAGGAAACCCATTCACGTTAAACAACTTGACCTCATCCACATTAAAACATCTTAGAGAGAGAGAGAGAGAGAGAGAGAGAGATGGCGAGACACATAGAAGATGTAATGAGCATGGCGAAAACAACACAGTTCGATGTTAGTTACCTTTTTCATGTTGTGTTCTTGGCTCTATTCGGCTGTTGTGTCCTCTCGGCTCTGTTACTCTCTTGCGCCGATGGAGCCTCCGACGACAGAGCCACTTCGGGAAATTCTGCCGGTGCCGGAGGTTGTGGCGGCGCCGGTTGCGGCGGTGGTTGTGGATAGCTTAAGAGTTCATTCGTATTCGTCGCGGAAAAAAGACCGAATAGTGGACTATACTTTTCGTATTACTAAAGTGGTTGTTGTGGTCAGCTTTCGTATTATTGATATACAACTATTTCGTTGCTTTTTCATTAATAGAAGAATAAATTGTATAACTATGTATTAGACCAAAAAAATAGTATTTTCTTGCATTTCGATTTGAAGTTGAAATTCTAAATTCTACTATATTTTCAAATTAAATTTTCCGCAGGAACAACGAACGGGAGTCTAGTTCAATTAAAATGATTACACTTTTCCTCTTTTTAATAGGAAAAACACCAAAATCGAATCCGAACCAAACAAAACCGGAACTGAAAAATGCATCTAATTAAGAACCCAAACGAAACTGGTACTATCTTTTATTTTTTTTGTCTTTAAATACTTTCTTTCTAAACCGGTGAACCGATCCAAATCCCATATTGAAATCCTAATTTCAGGGGAGGAGATTCATAATCCATGAGGAAACGTTCTCATGGTCACAAATCCCATATTATGACTCATAATAGGCAAGCACCAACAAAACGACCAAGTTTCATGAGAGACGAGAAGAAGCAAACCTTTGGAGTTAACATCAATTCTTTATGGATCCAAAACCCGTACCGGATCAATTGATGGCCAGAAAAAGACGATCAAATGGAATCTTTGGTGAAACGAGAACAAAGGCACGAACCAGGAAAAGTTTCTTCATACGTTGATGGGATTTGATTCTTTAGACCTTATGATCTTGGCTTGTAGTTTCTGCATAAAAGCTGGATTGGCTTGGAGTCTTTGTTTCACATATGAAGTTCTTATGTCCTCAGCAATCTTGTTGGCTTTCGCAGCTTCCTCTATCAGCCCGTAAAGCGTCCTTAAGCAGTCTTTCCTGTTTTCCTCTCGGTGTTCAAACCTGTGACAAGTGTGTTGCACAACGACATAAACATTTCATGATTCAACATTCTTGTCTTACGCCAAAAAGGTCTTTTAATAAGGTTTATAGTTCTATTACCTCTCGCTGATGATCGTAAGCTCGTCTTTCCCTGAATTGTATCTTTTTCCCACAAGTTCCCGTAGCCTTCGAGCCTGATGCTTTGAGAGCCCGAGCTCTTTTACTGTAACAGACAATTTAACTTTCCTGTTTTTTGGATGCCACGCATCGCCTCCAGGAGCAAAAACTATCCTTGATTGCCACCTAAGGACTGGGCCTTTACCGGGAGGGTCATCCAAGTTGGTATTCCTATCAGAAGCATCCGTTTCATCAAACTGGAGAGGTCCATCAGCTTCCATTTGATCTCCATATTGAATTACCATCTCATCTTCGAATTCCTTAAAAAGCTCATACGCTGCTTCGGGCTCAATTTCACCACTTTCACACATATCCCCGAGCTCATTAAACTTTGCTTCAACTTTTTTCTTCAAGTCATCTGAATGAGAATACAGTCAGAGGATTTCCCTAATGTTCTTATAAATGGATCACAAGAACAAACCAATATGCTCTCTAAAAGACCCTGCTGAGTCCAGAAGCAATGAATCTGCAAAGTATCATATTACCTTCAAAGAGTCCAACAAGGATAGTTCTCTTACCAAGAATTGATCGAAATCTAAATAGAAAGAATAACTACAAATGCTCAGTCCTACTAGAGAGTGTTTTTAGCTGTAAGGACGCACATTAGTTTATCAATCAGCCTAGTCTCCGAAAATCAAATACCTAAAAGGTTTCTAGTAGCTCGTAACTAGGAAAGATTCAAAGGTAGCTATGTCTAAAAATGTGAATCGATGAAATGAATGGAAAGATGAATTTTAATATAAAACTGCATTACCAGGAAGAAGCTTGTCCCATTGGAGCATATCCTCAAGAATCTCTTCGCATTCCTTAGTATCCTTCAGAATCCCATGTTGAATGCCTTCTTTAATAAGGCCATCCCACTTCTGATCGTCCATGTTGAAAAATTCATTCTTACTCAGCTTTTTCTTTACATGCTCCGGAGTGTTGTACAGATCCTCGAGTTCTTCGTCGGTAGAATGGGCGTCCTCGAAATCAGATTCAAAGTCCTCATCCTTCACATCATCTTTGAAAGGTTGATTCTCAAGTGAATCCATCAATTCATCATCTGTCTCCTCGTGTTTGTCTACAAGTCTTCTCTGCAGAAGTGCTTCAATAACTCCGGGCAAAGCGTCTTCATTACCCTCATTGAAATACTTCTCTAGACGGGTTTTTAGCTCTGAAACCACAAACCAATATCTTACGTTAACATTAGGACTTAGCCACATACCTCAATTTCAAGAGCTTACCTACAGATTCTACTAGCTCACGAGAAAATTACAGTACAGATTCTACAGATTTAAGCCGCTGGATTAAGTAATCAACAATTCGAAGAATCAGTTGAAATGTTCAAGGTGTATCCGCTACAGATTACCAGAAATCTCGCAATCACCAAATGAAGGATTAAACTCCACCATTTCGACTAATACAAGGCGCAAAATGAAAAGAGAGACGCAACAATTTTTGCTTTTGCTTTTATCGAGCGAACCCCACAGCTTGAACAGAGGATAGAGTAATTTACCTTTGTTGCCTACATCCTCTATAGCGAGATCTTTCTTATCGGATGACTCAGTCGGCGAAGACTCGGGAGCAGTAGTCGGGTTCTCACCGGCCGAGTCGGATTCGGAGGAGAATAACCTGAGTTTGAGAGAAAACGGAGCGGCGATCGGAGCGAGAAAAGGAACATTGGCGGAGCAGGTTTGATGGGTAATCCGAGGAGGAAGGAGAAGTCTGCGAGCGCAGAGAGATGCATTTCTGAAGAGAGCTCCTCTCATGGCGGATCGGAGATTTAGGGTTTTAGGTCGTGGAGTGTGTGTAATCCAAAGTACAAAAGTGTGATCCTAAAAAACAAATGTTGTTTAATTTACGGATTTGACACTGGATCCCTTTAAGCCTTTGCTCCAGCCTCCAGTAACCCATAATAAAATAAAATAAAATAAATCCACCGTAATCAGCTTATCGACTTCCAATATCCAAACGACCGGAAAATAGTAGAGTTTCCGTAACTATGTTTCCACATATATTTGGGTCTAGACAGGAACATCTCGGTGTATTTACAATTCTCAAGTTTTGTAGTTAACAAAACATGTATAGGTTAATGTGGGACTCAAATTTGAATAGCATTTGTTTGATACATATCGTAAATCAGATATATGTTTAGTTGGAAGTAAGTTCTTAATCTGTCAAGTGTGTAATATATGAATTGGTTGGTATATGGTTGCATCTCTTGGTTTTATATAATCTTCGTATCAAGACAATCCAAACTCATATATACTAACAAGTAACAAACCCAATATAAATAATCCAAACAAATTTATTTTCCAAAATGAAATAAATAAATAAAAACGGGAAAGAGACATTAGCAGTAACTAAGATAAAGAACTTTAGAAAACGGTATAGCCTATGTATATCTATATACTTATTTGTGTAGTGATTTGCTTAGGTGTCGCGTTCACAGCGAGTTTCGGCTGCGGAATGACGTTTATACCCTTTTTTAAAATCGATGGCTTATGTGTTGTATTCTTATTCGTCTAACTTTGATGATGTGTACGAATCACTTAAATTATACCAATTTTCGACCAATTTTCAATTTTATGGTTATCTATATACAAAACCGCCAAGGTTAATGACGGTTTATAGTATACTAAACCGTAAACGTTAGGGATTTTTTTGGTCTCTTTTAAATGGAAAAATACTAATAAATTCTACTTCCTCTTTCTTTTGATATACACAAATATTCTAAATTTCAAAATTATACGATAATAATAAAAGGAAATTTAAGTATATATCATATATATGATTAACGATAATGTTAAATTTATTTTTTTTGGTTTCTTTTAAATGGAAAACTACTAATAAATTCTACTTCCTCTTTCTTTTGATATACACAAATTCAATTGGATATAAAATAGGAAAGACTTAACAATAATGTTTAAGTTCCATTAAAATAGAAAAATCCTAATATATTGACAGTAATTCATTAAATTAATGTTAAACAAATCTTACGATATTGACAAAATTATATACTTTCTATTATCATAATCATAAACATAGAAAATTAATTCATTCTATGATTTGGAAATACTAGCTTCAAAGCAACCGACGTATAAATAATTTGAAATGTAATTTTAATTAGTTATAGTTTTGGGCTGTCAAAGCAAATTAATCATAATTTTTCTATATATTGGGATATCCTATAATTTTGGTAAATAATTGGGAAAAAATGGCTAAAATTTCTCTTACTATATAATTTATTATATAGTAAGTATACATATAATTTCTTTGTGATAATGAATCATTCTCTGGTCATACTATTACACGTTTTTGCTCTTTCCTTTTTAGCCTAAGACAAAGTTGTTCTGATTAGGAACAACATTATATCTCTTTTTACCACATCGAAACTTATTTCCGTCAAGTCTCTTAACATTAACTAATTTTGCAAACCTAACCGCATCAGCAAAGAAAAAAAATCAAAACTATATATACAACTTAGATTTCAAAAAAAAACTCTTAAAACAAAATATAGCATCGGATAATAAGGAATCAACACGCGAACGTAAAGCTTTTAAAATATATCAAAAATACATACAACAAATTACCAAAACATTAATATGTAATAAAAATATGATTAAATATATATTTATAAAGAAAAAATTGAAAAGAAAAAAATATATCATGTATAAAACACATGATGAATATACATAAAAACAATTATTTGAAATAATAAGTTAATCAAGCATATTAGTCCGCGCCTGGCGCGGACCCGATCACTAGTATATATATATATCTAACGGGATTATAAGCAGAAAGACCAGAGCGCATCGTGTAATTGGCTATACTTGACTTTTTGCGCGTTTATTACTTGAAGATTCATTGCTTATAGCGGTTGAGACGCAGCCATATGTTGTTGCTGTTTCCCACTGTCAAGAGCCATCTGCTTAGACATATCCGCTAGAGCGGCTGCGGCTGCCGCTGGTGTCATGCTTTGGTACGGAGACGCTAACGGAATAGCAGTGTTGGCAGGAGGAAGTTGTGCGTGGTAATACACTGTCTCATTTGGCGCGTTTGTGTACTCGTACGCTCCCCCGTAGTTGGGGTTTGCGTTTGCGGCGTGTTGAGGAACTCCAGTGTAACCCATGTATTGATGCTGTTGCTGAAGAACCTGAGGGTTTTGTGACACAGCGGCGCGGTAAACGTTCTGAGCAGCTTCAGGTCTCGCGTTTGTAGTGGGTTTTGAGTTTGGGTAGAGCGGGGGAGTTCCAGCTGGGACATACTGCTGAGATTGCGGGACGGGCATCATGTAAACCGGGTAGTTTTGCTGCTGATGAGAGTAAACCGGGATGTATTGTGATGGGTGAGGGATGTACTGAACGCCTTGGTGTAAGAAAGGTTGCTGTACCGGGGGCTGGTGTTGTTGGTCCATAGTTGTGTATGTACCTGGCTGAGATAGGACATGGGATGTGGTTTGTGCTGAAGTGGTTTCAGGCTGAGGTACGACGTGGGAGGTTTGGACCGAGGTGGTTTCAGGCTGTGTCACTGGAGCTCTTGGCAGAGCTGGGGCTTGGTCTTGGTAGTACATTGGCTTTGAAAATGAAGTAGCAGAAGAAATGCTGGTATCACTGTATGTATAACATCAGAAGAAATCAGCATTTAGTATTAGACTCAAAGAACAAAGTTAACATCTCTGGTCGTGCTATGGTTCAATGTGATAAATCTCTGAATGTATCCTATATAATACATAAAGATGAAACAAGAGTCTAAAGTACTTGACAGCTTAAAGATAAATTCTCCATTTTCATTTGATATAACATACTTCAAATCAGTGATCTATCTCTTTAGCTACTTTCGGCGTGTAATTGAAACCACATGTAAAGATCAGAGAACATAGACAGTGCAAAGACAAGCACTACTTCAAGGCAAGCTGAAGAATATGAAAGAGAACTAAAGAGACTCATTTCAGTTGAAAGTACCTTGCAACTGAATCAGGAGATGTCAAGCCATACCCGCCGGTACCTCGCGGTGGGATCGCCACTGGCTGCATCGGCAAAGGTGGCTTCCTGTAGCCAGTCGATCCACCTGGATCGGATCGATCGTCGTCCGGTGAAACCTGGCCATTGCTTACGGCAGCAGTGCCATCAATAGCAGTACCCGATGGAATCATCGTTGGCCGATTTGCCATCAAGCCAATGCCATCTTCCATATGCCTCTGAGTAGTGTGCACGTTTGAGAAGCTCATCTGTGCAAACTGTTCCTCGATCCTCTGGTCTTCGCTGACTCTAACGCGGATCGGTGGCAAATTGGCAGTAGAAGGAGAAGAAGAGGAAGATCCTATCGAAGAACCGGCGGCTTCCATCATTGGCGAATCAGGCATCGAGCTCATATGCATCTCTTGATGCGAAATCACACCGTTAGCGACCAAATCCCCTCGTTTGTTGTTCTCGCCACCAACATTAGTTTCTAGGTTTTGGATTTCGGCCTCTCCTCCGCTAGCCTCGTCGAGGTTCACCAATGTGTTGTTCACGGCGGCGGAATCCGACAAACCACGAGGAAGCAAACCGGACTGATTCAGAGCATCGACGAACCAAGTATCCGATTTCGCGCCGCCAAGCAGAGAACCCATGGTAGCGGCGGTCTCAAGCTTGTTAGCGAAAAGGAACAGCCGGATCCGTTGCGTCGCAGTGGCCGTCGCTGATGACGTCGCGCGATCGTATTCCTCAACCATGTTCTCCAGATCTTCATCAGTAGTGATGGTGACGAGTGAATCGAGATCTTCGCTAGGGAGCTGGTACTTGAGTGTGAAGGAGCGGCCGTTGAGGAGCATACTGGAGAGGCGAGATCGGAGCGAGGCCAGTGACGCGCGTCGATCAACAACCACAAGACGCGTCTCGCCGCCGGAGTACGTCAGCGCCTTGTCGTGTGGACGAGGCATGATGTGGCCGCCAAAGCTGCACATAAGGCGAAGCTTAGCGCCCGGGATGGCCGCCAGTGACTCCGCATTCTGTCCGGAATCAATAGCGACGGCGCGTGGGGAACCATCGATCGGTTGTGTTAGGTTCCCGTTCTTGATTGCCACCGGAATAGCTGTAGAGACGGCGGCAGCGGAAGAAGTATGATTAGGGGTTATTGAAAGTGGGGTCTCCATCTTGTTTCGCCCTCCACAACTAAACTAAACGTCTCGCATCTGGGAAAGAAGTAAAAAAAATCTTAGTATATCTTTTCATGATCAAATTAAAATTTACAAGACGAACAAATAAAACGTATCAATTTATAGATTTGATTACATCCGCCCCTGAATTTCGATGTTTGTGTTTTTACAAAGATATTATTTTATTATTTGCTTATAGATAGAATGTTTAATATAATAATATATGATCCTTTAACATTACACTTTGCTTGCAATTTGGTCACTGTTAAAGGCAAAGACATGTTGAGATGAATTGTGGACTCCGAAGAAGGCTGATGAATCTGGACCTCCATGTGGATCATTTTCGGTGACCGTGTTCGGTTTACTTCAACCGAACGTGAAATTGACGCAACTTGTAAATATGGGTTTAACATTGCTAGTTGCCACCATCATGAACATTGAACATTGGGTTTATGACTCTTTACAAGTTTACACAGGACCTCTGATTGACCAAAAACAATATAATAAAATCGGTTTAAAAACCAATAATAGAACCAAGAGTCACTTTGCTTAATTAAAATACGGATCCAATGCGTGTGCAGGTTGAAACCGGAACCCAAGAGAGGAAATCGGGGAACCAAACTAAATCTTCCCTTATAAACATGGTTAACAACAATTACACATTTCTTAATTGAAGGAACAAATTAGCAGTAAGTGAAACATAGTCATATAATTAAAATTACAGAGATAAAAAATACATATTTCAGAATTCAGAATCAGTGCTTTCTCGGTGCGGCGAGGAGGTGGAGCCAGGCTCGACATCATTGTCCAGCATCCCCCTAGAACCGCTCCGAGTCATCGTCGTGCCTCGACCACTCCTCTCGGCCAACATTCTAAAATACGCGTGTGGGGCCCATCCTATTAAAAAAAAATTAATCGTTAATAATATTCAACAAAGCTGTGACATGATGCATTTTAATTTTGTTTATTTACCATTGTCGTCGTATGGGTAAGGAAAAAAGTGGAGGTAAGAGAAAGAAGCGACGAATATTCCGATGATAGCTCCGGCGAAGACGTCGGTCCAATGGTGCCAATAGTCATCCACGCGTGATATTCCGATGAGAATTGCGACGAGTATCGGTAAGAACACGAGGCATAGCTTCGCCACATGTCCCCTTCTATCAAACACTTTGATTTTTCCCGATAAGTACCACGCCAAGAATATTAAACCGGCGAATGACCCTGCATACACCGTGTTTATCCGGCTTAATTTGAACCGGAATCAATCAATTCCATATTAACTTGCAATGTTTTAGAAGACTTACACGAAGTGTGACCACTAGGAAAACTCTTGTAACCTTCTTTGATTATCTTTTTAACTCCATGGCACACAACATCTTCAGTATCCGGGTCAAATTTCTTTCAGATTTGCGCAAAATAAGAAAATACCGATTGTTGATTTAAAGTAAGAAATGTGGATTGATAGATATATATGTTTCATACCGGTTTACCATCGGGGAAACATCGGTAAAAGAAGTTAGGTCGTGGCCTACCGACCGCGTCTTTGATGGAATCAGTGGTGACTCCAGTCACAAGACACGAGAATGCGATACCTTTACACATATACAAATATATATATATATATATATATATCTTAGTTTGGATTTCGATTTGCAATTCATATATTACATTTGAAAATAAAAGAAATAGAAATTAACTCACCGAGAATGGCGTGATGAAGATCATAAACATCTCTCCGGAAGTAATAGTAGACAGTGAAGATGCATATAGGAACCAATATACAAATGATCTATAAACACACACCCACAAACCAAATATATTATAACCATCATTCACAAACAATGGCAATGCTTTCTTGTGATGAAAGGCACAGTGAAGGCATAGGTTTCTTGGGATACAAGTTTACTTACCGGGACAGCCCACATAGGGATGGTGTCTTGAAAGAATGGGAAAGTGAGATCGGTCAACATGTCTGGTCCGATGTAGCGATGAAAAGGTTCGATAACATTGAGGACAATATCGATGAGACCGAGGAGGACGAGGATGAGCCAGTCACGTAGATGTTCTCGAGCCACCGTCCATCCATGGCTCTTCACCGTGTGAGATCCAAGCATTATCTTAGCCATCTCTCAGGCTTAATTATTAATTAACCTACAACAACAGTTTCATTGTAAATATATATACATAATCTATCTTCTTGTTTTTTTTTCAGAAATCAGATTTTGATTTTGCTCCGATGAAAACTATACTAGGGTTTTGTTTCTCCTTTTTGTTTATATCATAAATCAACGCAACGATGGAACTATCTATCCAAAAAAGAAGAACCAAAATAAATCATTGGTTTCGGGATGAATCGAGGGTAAAACAATTTTGTAAAAAAATCTTAGATTCATCAAGTATACATAAATGCATAAACAATTGCACAGGGAGATTATGGAATAAAAAGGGTACCTGGTGAAACGCGAGATCAATCGATGGCTAAACAAACCCTAATTAATCTATTCTATTACTGTTTTTTGGATGAAAATCTAATCTTTTACTGTTACAATTGCAATTTACAAACGAAATTATGAACAATTCTTTTTGAAACGGTGATTGGGAAGATGAATTTGAGGAGGGATAAGAAAAAATTGTTCATCGCAAAACTAATGTTTTTTTTTTCTTCCGTAACAGTTATGTTACTTTAGATTTTTTTTAAACCAAAATAACTGTAGCTAAATGAAGATTAAAAATCTCTTTTTATAACCTCTATGAATTTCATTGGCCTCTAAAAATATTTGCAAAGAATAATGAGCCTTGCTCATTTCATAAAAACTCTTATTTGTTATTTTCTTTCTTCGTATAAAAAAGTCTAATAGATTTGATTTTTTTTCTTTTCAATATCAAATCTTTCTAAAGGGGTGTTATTCAATCATTATTTAAAATGAATTCTCAAAGTTTTATAATCTTTCAAGATTTGAAAGTTGATATCAATTTCAAGAATTCATGTGTAGATTCTAAAATCTGTGCATTATACCTTAGATTTTGTTTTTAATAATTTATTCATAAAACTCTATTGAAATTCATTTAAAATGACTCAATATACAAATATTTTAAAAGTCATTTAGTTTTGAATAACACTAGATTTTAACGAAGTATTTTAAATCTTGATTGAATAACACCAGACTTTAAAATCTATTAAACATAATTTATATATAAAAAGTCCAATAACTCTCGATTTTAAAGAATAATTTAGAATTATTAATTGAATAACAACGAATTGTTATTGGATTTAAATTATATTAAAACCATGATTGAATAACACCCCAAATTACCAAGATTCTAAAGATAACCTGATGACATTGTGGACCGACACATCTAACTGTGTTGTATTGTGCCTAGAAAAATATAGATATAGCAATGTACTAATAAAAAGCCTTATTAAAGAAAAGAAAAAGTTTTATAAGGTTTTGGGCCAAGGTCCGTACATTCTCCCAGGATCAGAGCATTTTATATGGTCTCGTTCCAAACGTTACTCGATCATGTGACATAGTTAACAACAATAAAAAATTATTTTTTATTTTTATAGGAATAGGTATTTCTAGCTCCCACATTTATAATTGAGAAATACACTAAAATAAAACGAAAATTAGTTTTTTTTGGGGTTAACATCTTCTTCTTAATTAATTAAAATTAAAGTGATCCCCATGCAGTATCTTTACAAGAAACAGAGGAACATAAAAATGAGAACCAAAAATAGAATTCACAAGAGTTTCTTTAGTAAGTCGATCTGCTAATTGATTACTCCATCGTGATTTCAACCTCGTTAAACTTGTTCTTCCATAGCCGAATTTCGCGTATAAGATTGTGTAAGTCAAACGTCTTTTCCGCGCTGTTAATAAGTTTGGGAACTGCATCCCCTTCAAACATCATATCGATGATTTGTTATAAATCTAAGTTGAAACCTAATGGAGTATAGATGAAAGACACGTGTTCCATTATAAATGTCAGTTGATTTGATGTAAAAAGATGAATTAAAATAAATTGCCAAAACGATTTTAGATTTTTGGTCATGCAATGTTCGTGTGAAGTTTTGGTCATGCAATAAAATAAGCTTTTGGTCATGCAACGATTTTAGATAGTTTTTTTTTTTTTTTTGATGACCTGACGATTTTAGATAGTTGGTCTTGGTCATGCAATAAAATAAGCTTTGGGATCTTTGTGATTGAGGATTTTTGATTTTTTTTTGGTTGATTGGATTGAACTTATGGCTTTGTCGGTAGGGTGTTCGTGTGAAGGTTCCAGAACAAAAGGTTAAATGAGAAATTCATTTTTTCTTTATTGTTTTTGCGTTTGTGATTTCTGCTAATTTCTTCTTTCATTAAGTTCTTTGTTAGTTTGGTCATTCTTTTTCGAACTTGCAAGGATCGTGAAAAGTCTTAGTTTCCTAGTTTGGCTCAGTATTTGGTCTCTATGTTTTGTATATTATCAAGTTTGATTGGTTCTCTTTTATAAGACGTTTGTTATGGGAAGTTATATGAATTCGTCGGCTTAGTTTCCAGAAAGATTTTATCCTCACCAATTTTGTACTAGTCAAAGTTTGATTATCAATAAAATCCATAGATGGAAAAAAAGTCCATAAATTGATGGGAACGAATATGACTAACACTAACACCGGCTCACAATTCAATCAAAGAGCGCGGCAAGAAAGTAGAAATGCACCTACCAATCCATATTGCATTTCGATGGTTATAATGCGAAGGCTGTGAAATCGTTCGTGGTGGTAGAACTTTCGTAAATACATCTTCTTTTAACTATTCGTAAATACATCTTTATTTAACTATTCGATATTCTATACTAACAAAACAAAAAAAGATGTATCGAAGAAGACAACAAACAATTTCAGAGATACAAAGAAGTCGACTCTCGAGTCGTAATGATAGAATTTTTCAAAGGTACATCAAATCTGAATTTCAAAATTCGATGGTCTACATACACTCTACACTACAATAAGACAAATGGTTTTGTAATGAAGAAAATGGGTCACACAAGTTGCAGCTTTAAATGAATAGTGTGGTACTCATCTCTCTCTCTCAATTTCAATCTATTATTATTACCACATGTGCCACTCTGCAATGAAAATTCCATTTCAATAATCAATTAATGATTATCTCATCACTATAGTACCCCTTCCCCACTTATTCAATTCCCTTGTCTCTCTCTCTCGCTCTTTAAAGTCCTCCAACATTATACGTTGTTATATAATTCCGCCTTTCTCTGACCTCTTCTCTTTCTCAAATAGGAAAACTAAATTATTTACTTCCAAAATTTCCACCGACTCACTCTGGATCCAAGTCCATTATTGCAATATTAGACATATTCCTTGATTTGATATGAATGTAGTTTCATATTTTAACCCCCAAGAAGTAAGAGTAACTGAAGAAGACAAAAGATGTGAATGAATTACAAAGAGAAAAAGGACAAACCCATGACTACCCAAACACTAATGTTTGATTCCCTTCTTAATGTTATAGTCCCTACTATGGTGATCTGTCATTTTCGCCTTTCTTCATTTTTTGATACAACTCCGGTTTACCTTCGCCATTATTCATTTCGGTTATCTAGTTACCTGTCAAATTGGTCGTTTGTTTGTCATTAATTAGTTTCGTGATTAATAAACAGCCATTGAATTCAAAATCGGATACTAATTTCCGATAATCTAAAACCGACGGACAAAATCCATCGAATATAGTTGTTTTCACATGGTCAGAAATTGATTTTTTTTTTTTGTAGTGGAAGTGTTTCACATCTTTAACTACTCTTTGAGACACAATCATATTCAAAGACAATGCATCCTTGACCATGTGCAAATGGAGCATTCAAACATCATTCAATTGATTCAAATTTTTTTTTTTTTAATATAAATAGGACCCTTGTTAAAAAAAAAATCTTTTACCATATAAAACATACGTTTAATAAATTTTACACAAGAACTTCAGACAATTTGAGATGGTTATGTTCAAAAATAAATAAATTAGTCAAGTACCGTTAGTTCCATCAGTTATGGCGAAGTTGTTTCAATGTTATCAGACTTTTTGAGTTCAATGATATGCATGAAATGGTTTACGATTTATGGATATGTCTCACTCAATTGTATTATAAAACAAAAGACTGGTTCTAGATATAAGAAAACTACAACAACAAAAGTAGAAATTTGTTAGTTAAAAAAATCAACCAAGTTATGCAAGAGTTTATATCGTAGGATTTTGAGAGTCAAGTGAATATTTATAGACATACTATATATGTCGAGAAGATGATATCAACAAAACTATATATACTGATTCTCAAAATAAGATATCCCAAATAAGTTTTTATTCTACCTTAAAGATTATTAATGAATAGTTTTTATAAAAAACTATTTAACAAACTTGAATAAAAATGTTTTGACCATTACATGAAACTGTTAGAGAAATATGAGCATTTATTTGTTTGAATACTAGTCACGATAACTGATTCCAAAAGTTACTATTTTTGGTTTTGTCGATTGAAAAACACGAAATGAATTTTTGTCCTAGAGTTTGTTGGACAAGTTAAATTGATATTGCGACCCTATCCACCTCTCACATTGAGGACGTACGGTTGGTTGGTGTGGGTAGGGTTTTTGCCAGCCATAGCCAAACTTTGAAATCAAAAATATCTCCTCCACATCTCACATGTCACATGATTTACCACATTGATTGGCTCGTGTTTCTAGCAAGATTTTGGCATCGTTTACAAAAAGAATTCGGTTCTTTTCCAGTGGATGCCAAATATTTGTAAAGAGGCTATATAACCATAAATCATAAACTCTTAACAAGTTAGATTCCGTTATGATGATGAATGAATCGATAACATATTACATGTGTATTATGCGAATCTCATAATTTTTCAAGTCAGTCTCATAATGTTTGAGATCTTCAATCGGATTATAACTTATATCATATATGATTTATGTTGTGTCTTGGGTGTGTGTGGAGGGGAATTGAAGAAAGAGTCAACGTTTTGGTACATTATGTGGTAGAGGAGCTCTCTCAACGTTCCCTATATATATACACTCTACTCTCCATTACCCCTTTGTCACTTCACACACTTCGTCTATATATTTGCTTACACATATTCTTGTACATACATAAAGTATTGCATATATATATATATATATAGATTTGAGAATGATGTTGGTTGTTGACAGAAGATAGAGAGCACTGAGGATGACATGCAAGTGCATATATACATATATATCATCACACCACATGTACGTAGATGATAAAAGATGTAAAAACAAATTCAAGAAAGAGAGAGAGAGAGAAGAGAGAGAGAGAGAGGGAGAGAGAAAAAGAGCCTGCATCTCTACTCTTTTGTGCTCTCTATACTTCTGTCACCAACTTTATTTTCTTCTTTTCTCTTACCTATATATACACACACACGCAAATATTCACATCTATGCATAATGTTTACATGGTGCATGCATGTTATATATCACATATATATGAGGTGATTTTATTTTAGTAAACGTCTACTTTCTTGAAATCACTTTAGCGCCCGTAATGATTTTTCCTTTATGTTGTAGTTTTGATCTATCATATCGTGTTTTTTTTTTTGGGTTTTAATCTATCATATCGTGTTGATATACATATCATCCAATATAGTGATAAGAGCATCCACAAAACATAATATCATATGCAATATTTTGTTCAATTTTTTTCTCAAAATTTCATCATTATATATATACATATATACCAGCTTACAATGTGAATTTCAGTGTCTTTTTTTTGTTTGGATCAAATTTTTACTGTATATATTTTACAATATTAGTAAACATGAATTAAACCTAACCATAATAATCCGGTTGAGCTTGGTTAGGAGTTCTTACCCAGATCGCTTGTTGCCGGAACAGAAAACCTCCGCAAAAGATGTGGCGGTACATGATCACCGCCAACACTGGTCTAGACTCGAATGCGGATTTTGACCACCACAAAAAAATGTGACGGTACAGAACCACCGTCAACACCTATCAAGACTCTAATGCGGAACATGACCACCACAAAAGATGTGGCATCAACAGGATAACTGCCACTCCCGCAAACACCTCCGGCGAAGAGATGATGAGAATTCAAAACAGCCACTGTGCCACTTAACTTACTCCACGGCGAAACACGGCGGAAAAGGAGAAAGGACCGAAGGAGAGAAGCCTGCCGGGAAAACTTCGCCGCTTCACATATCCACAGCGTCACCGTTACCACGACGAAGACATCCGACGAACCTCCACCCTGAAGCCCACTCTCCACCGCATCTTACCGCGATTTCAGATCCGCCGCAACAACCGACCAAGAAAAAAAAACTCAAAGTCGCACACGCCACCGCCACCGAGATGCTTTGCCTAGCCGTCGCAGGACCGGGAATCGTTCACAAAGACATTGGCGTTGAGCCCCCTTCCAAGGATGAAGCTCCACAGGCGCACAAAAGGATGGAGGTCTCTCACGGTGCCGACTTCACCGGAGAGAGCCTCCAGATTAGCTTAGATCTGGTAAAAATCCTAGTCTCCTTTTTGAGAGTAGAAATCGCCGCGCGTAATCTTAACTCTTTGTTTCAAAAACTTTCTTTGATTCATTTGGCAGGCTTTCAACTTTCAAGAAGCTTCAACGACATGGAACAACAACAATCGCGATGTCATTGATTTTTCTTAATCCAGATCTTCTAAGCAAGTTTCAATATTAATTCTGGAATATCGAGTTGTTCTGCAAATTTTATAGTGTAAAATTTGTTCTCGGATTCGACCAACATAACAAAACAATTTATTGATTTGAGATACTATTGTAGAGGCAAAGAGGTTGGATGGATGAAATCCATGATATTTGTATTCTTTTTCCACTTTCTGTTTTGTGTCCAATTTTACTCTCACGGCGCCAACATAACAAAACAATTTGTTGATTTGAGATACTATTGTAGAGGCAAAGAGGTTGGATGGATGAAAATAGATTAAAATTTCTAAAATTGGACACAAAACAGAAAGTGGAAGAAGAATACAAATATCATGGATTTTTCTTCTTCAAGGCAAGTGGATACAATGTCTCTTTCTGTCTATAAATACAGTAAAATTAAATATCGTACAAAAGAAAAAGTTATCATATTCTTCCACACTTTTGAAACAGAAGACAAGACAACTTACCAAGTGTTACTTTTTATGTATTTTAATTAATTTGAAAATCTGTATAAGATTTATAAATCTTTCTAAAATCTACTGATTTTTAAATTTTTAGCATGCAAATTTTAATTAATATTTGTAAATTCGTAGTTTTTTTTTCAAATTTGAGCTTTTGTATTTTTAACATGGAAATCTTTTCAAATCCACTAAAATCAATTGTAAAATCAAATCCATAAGTAAATCCGTAAGATTGAATAACACGTGATTTGAATTAGTATTTATAAATCATAGAACCAATAACAATATATTTGAACTTGGATTTTAAAATCTTAAAACCAATAACACTGGATTTGATTTGGATTTAAAATCCATGAACCAATAACTCCGACTTCAATTTTCTATCAAATTTTGGAATGCAAGTAATTTCAGTTAAGAAGATGTAATTCATCAAGGGAAAGAGTTAACCAAGAAATTTATAACTAGAACCAATATCTCATTAGCGAAAAAAAAAACTAAAACCAATATCCGAACCGGTAACCAAACCGTTACTTTCAGTAAAGAGGAATACAAATAGATTGAGAACGAAGCCCGAGAAATTACAGACTACAGAATGACAATATTCTCGATTGTTTGTTTGCGTTTACGTAAGCGTTTGCGTTTCCATAATATTATAATGTTCCAATCATAATGACATGAAACGCAAACGCAAACAAACAATTGCAATCAGAGTTGTTCCATGACGCTTCAAAAACACTCCGTTAATATATCTCTAGAAAACCGCACACAACAAAAACCAGAGAAGAATCTACAGAGCATGAACCGCTGATACGATTTCACCATCCATCGATTCAGCCGTTCCTCTGAACGACTGGCCATGGAGATGCCTGGTAAAAGTAGTGGTCGTGTCCAAGAAATATAGAATCGAGGACAACATACAACAGCACACAAACATGGGGATGGGACCGAAGGTCCACAGGAAGAGCGGGAAGGAGAAGTAGAAAGCGCGCAGTCCGAGAGACCAGAAGTAGCTAGCTCGGTTCAGGTTTCTAGACACATACTCGCAGTGCTCATTTTTCCCTCTCGAGACAGGCACTGTGACTAGGAAACTTACGTGAGCATAGTACCTGATCGACTGGACGTTGCAGAGAAAGGCCATGAGGAAACAGATGAGGATTGTGAAGTTCTTGATTGTTGCAAGGAGAGGGCTTTTGTTCCCGTATATAATAGCTGATGCTGTGGATTTCGAAGCTGAGGAGTTGCTTACAAAGACGCCAATGATGGAGCATAGAGTGATTGCTGTTGTGGCTAAAAGGGTCGATGCCATTATGTTGTTTCTGATTGTCTGTACTGCCAGAGTGCCATTTTTCAGCGGCTCCTGCAAATAACAATAAACAAAATTGAATCTTAACGTCGGCAACTCGCCTAAAAGGATTTGACAAATCACTGTGTTCTTGTGTCTCTTAAGCCTAGGGCGACTCAGTTCCTATCTAATGAAAGCCATTGTTTAGCTCCAAGATTAACATCATCAATGTTAAGAGATGAACAGTAAGGAAACTAAGAGAAAGTGGAGCTTCCAGGGAAGATAGCCCACCGTCTACTTCAAAGTTGAATGGAGATCACATCAGTTTCACAGCTTAAAGCCTTTATTTCTCATCATTCATTTCTTACTCATATCATAAACCTGCTCAATTTTGCTATAATGTCCAAATTATGGTTTATCAGTTCTCAATCGACCTCAAAAACCTCAGAATTATGAAACATAGTTCATAATTTTGGCACACTCTTCCCTAAATCCATAAGAAAGCCTTCAGAATCTTAATTTAGAATTCCTAGATTCACGAACAAAGCAGCTCCGTCGACCTAAACCTCCCGTTCCAGCCGGAAAATCCAAACAATTCCGACAACATAAGCCCTAAATTAGACCCCATAAACCCTAAATTAGACCCCAAAAATCTCCAAAATCAAATACACCAAAAAAAAAAAAAAAAAAAGAGAGAGAGAGGGTCACCACCATTCACCAACGAATATCACCAAAAGAGGAAAGATAGAAAGGAGAAGTGAGAAACTTACGGTCATCATAGAGAAGACCCATTGTCTTCGAGATTCAGCGTTGAGGGAGATAACAGTGAGCTTGGGACGATGGAGTATGGCGTAGCCGAGCCAGACATGGTAAGCGACCATCACGGCGAGACCAGCCGGCACAAGCACTGCATCCAGTGATTCCTCCTTCCACATTTAAAATTCGCCGCAGATGTATTCGCGATTTGTAATATTCCGTGATCGGAAAAGAAGAGAAAAATCGATGGCCAAAAGGATTTTGGCAGAGGCAAGAAGACGACGAAGGAAGCCAGCGAGGAAGCTAGAGAGCGACAGTATTCACACGTGTTAACTTAACAAACTTGAAAGCAGACTATAGATGTGTCACACGTGTTAACACTAACAACCAAACTCTAAAAGTCCAATGCCCTCTTTAAACCGGAATGTACCGGTAATTTAAGTTTAAACCAAGGACAGGTTTGAATTTCTTATGGGCCTTTAAGATGGGCCGAAAAAATCATTTTAACTTCTCCTATAAAGCCGGGAAGGGAAATTACGTGCGCAGTTAAGAAAAAGAAAAAAAAATCTTCGAGGGAACATTGAAGAAAACCCTAACTTCAACGGGAACCCAAAATCGGAATCCCCAGATCGGAGAAAATAAAAAAGGCTCGATATTTATTCTCTTCTAGATTCTGAGTTTTCGCTTTTTGGAATGTAGTGTGCATAAGAAACCTAGTTTCTAATTTGAATTCCCTGTCTCACAGTAATGTCAAGTGACCGGCGAGAAGGTCAGCAGGAGACGACGGTGGACGGTAACGGAGTTATTGGAGGTAATTCTCAACCGGTGGCTCCTACGACGATGACAGCTACGGCTACGAAGAATTCTGGCCAGAGACTGAGGCAAAACCCTAACAACGAGCATAGGCCAGATAGTTACGATGATATGCAGCTGGATTTCCCCAATTCGATGTATTCTAGCCTGGAGAAGTACTTGCCGCCGAATATTCTCGCCGCGAGTAGGGATGAGAAAGTCAGATTCATGACAGACATTATGCTCAGGCACCTTCCCCATGGAGAGCGTTCCAGGGTAAGTACAAGTTTTGACCTTTCCTCTGAACTTGCATTCTGAGCTTTTTGTATACTCGTTAATGAGATGGGAATTGCTTTAAAAGTTCTTACATCGACCCACATGGGTTCTATGATGATTTGTGTTAGTTTCTCGTAGATTTACATATGGTATGATATTGATTCTTGAGCTTTTGCTGCTATGCATAGGCCTTAATTTTGCTAAATGCTTATATCAAGCTTAATTTGGTTAGATGATGATTAAAAGTCATTTCATGTAAACTTTGTTTTCTTAATTGAATGTCAACATGAGCCCCAGGATTCTAAATTATTATCACCATGATGCTGCAGGCTCAAAGGCACAAAGACTATAGGCAGAAGATAATATCAAATTATCAGGTGTGAATCCTTTCTTGAACTTCAATGTGTCACCAGCTAGTAGTTTGATTTTTTTCTTCTCCTGCAGCCACTTCACAGAGAGTTGTATACTCTAGTTCCCACACTATGTTTCGTTGATACTTTCAGAAATGCCATGGATGAAGGCAAAGAGGCAAGCTTCAATAAGATAATATCTCAACCGTCTACTGGTGTTTTCGTCTTTGACATGCTCGAGCCTAGCTTTTGCGAGATGATGCTCTCCGAGGTAATGTGCATCCTTTTTTTTTATTTTTCTCTCTACCCTTTCAGTTGTCTTTATATGTTGTTCATGTGCTAATGTTTGACCATGCAGATAGACAATTTTGAACATTGGGTGGGCGAGACAAAATTCCGAATCATGAGACCAAACACCATGAATAAATACGGTGCTGTGCTTGACGACTTTGGTCTGGATGCCATGCTTGACAAACTCATGGAGTGTTTTATACGTCCCATTTCCAAAGGCAATTTATAACTTAAATCGATTACATAGACTATTATTAGAAAGTTCATTTAATATGTTACCTTGTTGACCAAAAAGCTACTTACCATCTTTTTGTTTTGTAGTACTCTTCAATGATGTGGGTGGAGCAACTCTGGACTCTCACCATGGTTTTGTTGTTGAATATGGTAAAGATAGGGATGTTGATCTAGGTGAGACCTTTTGTTCTTGAGTTATCCTGCAGAATTTTCACATGACGTGACTAGTTGTCTTGAATGCAGACGTAATTCTGGTTGAATATAACCAGTTCTTATAAATTTGCAGGCTTTCATGTTGATGATTCAGAAGTAACACTGAATGTTTGTTTGGGTAACCAATTTGTGGGAGGGGAGTTATTCTTCCGAGGCACACGGTGTGAGAAACATGTTAACACAGCAACAAAGTCAGATGTATGCTACTCTTTTTGAGTTGCTTTCTTCTCGTATAACGTTTTATATCTGGCTGATGGCTAATTTAAACAGCTGTTTTCTTACGAAAGCAGGAAATATTTGATTATTGTCATATACCGGGGCAAGCTGTACTTCACCGTGGGCGCCACCGCCACGGCGCCAGAGCCACAACAGCCGGGCATCGGGTCAATATGCTTCTATGGTGCAGAAGGTATGTACCGCCTCTAGACTGCCATGGAAAGTTTTTAGATTGCAGTTGAATTTCATTAGTTTTCCAGTTTCTTACCAAGGTTTTCCTTTCCACGCAGCTCTCTGTTTAGAGAGCTCAAAACTCATCAGACGGAATTCTCCAGCTGGTGCGGAGAGTGCTTTTGTGAAAAGAAAGAGGAGAAAGGGCGGGCGATTGATGCTCTAAGAAAGGTAAAGCCCTTGATTGATCAAGCCTATAGCGGTCTCTTTACCATAAGGGTAGATGTTTCATATGCTCTTTATTGCTATTGCAGAAATTGTTCAAAGCAGCACGTGCAACGCAAGCTTGAAGAAACAACTAATAAGATAATAAGTAATAACATAATGTTGAATGACTTTAGAATTTGAGATCAAGCCCTGAAGAATTGCTCCTGTTTTAAGGTGACTTAAAACTGAGCCTATGTAGAAATCATTTGAGGTAAATGGCTCTCTCTGCTTATCTTTTCTCGACTCTTTGATAATTATGTACATGAAATCTAGTCTTCAACAAGGAGTTGTATCGTCATCTTATTTATTTTTTGCGAGTATAAGGAACCTTTTAAAGGATTAGTGTTATCTAATGCTATTTGGTCTTGCTGCTCTCTAAAAGCTCCATATTTGCTTTCTTCTCTTCACTCCATATTTAACTTTGTAGTCTCTATTGAATAGAGACAAGTGTTAGGGCCAATTTGCACGTTGTTCTAAATAATGGAAGAGAGAAGAAAGATGCGAGTGTGTTTTGTATCTGTCTAGTTATTTCATGGCAAGACAAATCGAAATTGGTTGTGAAACGGTACCACCAACCCAATTAGTTGACTTTAGGCTGTTCATTGAATGCTCTTGCATTAATTTTCTCACCAAATCCGGTTTTCGTTATTTCTCGGTATCTTTTCGACTATCTAAGTTGATACGATGTTTATATGTTCATACCGATTCGATTGAGCTTTTCTATCGTGGTGTAGATGCATACACAATTCATTCAATAAGGATTCTATGGGATCTGATTGCTTTTTCTAAAAAAATATATGATCTCCTGGTGTTTGCCAGATTGTTGTTGATCTTTCGTGATCTGATGATGATTGTATTTGTTTCTATGTATCAATTTTGTCCCCTTTTTTTTTTTTTTTTTTTCCCTTTTGGATTCTTAAGTTGGAATCTTGTGATTATATATAATTAGAACAGAGTTTTCTCATATCATGAGCTGAATTAATAGAGAGAATCTTGCATGTGTGATGTGTCCCTCTAAGAAATAAAGTGGTACAGAGTACAAGGTACTTGAAAATTATTTATAAAACTGTCTAAGTTGACCCCAAAAAAAAAAAAAAACTATTTATAAAACTGTTGACAAATTTTTTTTTTTTTTATATAAAACAGATACATTTTAACATACTTTTTTCACAAAATGATCATGGTTTTCAATATCTGAATTATCCGTTCTTAACTATTATCTGCTATACTTCCCATCCTAATTTTTGACATGATTCATGAACAGACTTAGTTTTTAGGTTTTTATTATTTTTGTCAACCGGAGAGGCCTAATTTTTATATCCAAGCTGATTATATAATGGTACATTTGGTTGCAGCCGTTTTTCAGAATCTAATGACATGAATAAGAACAAATAACTGAAAAAACGGTGGTTGCTCATGAAACTTATTAATCAAATCATTCGTATAAATTGAATAATCATTAATGGTTTTTCCACATTCAAGACAAGATGCCTAATTGTGAGGTAGATCACATGCTATTCGATTCCATAAAGTCACCATTACAAAAGAAAATAAACTATAGAGAAATATACTCTCAAAGGAAGATGAATGCTTTGTTTACTATCGTTCACAAATTTACTTGAGTTAGTTTAGATTCATTATTACTCACATATTTTGTTGAATAGCTAGAATAACTGACTAAATTTATTATTACTCACATAACCTATTAAACACTTAAATAATTCCATAATTCCTAAATTACCTTTTTATAATTATTTTAAATGTGTTTTACCATATACTACAATAATGCAAAGTACAATCTCTAGCGAAATCTCATATAGTCCAGTGGTTGATTTAATAGTTAATTAATGCAAAATTTGAAAGAAAAAAAAAAAAGTAAAAACCGTATCAAAATTCAAATCTAACCATAACCATAGTAGATTCATTTTCACTCGGACTGTTATTATTAAAACTCAGATTAAAACATGTATGTAGATATGATCTTATGAACATCAAGTTTTGATCCGAACTCATAGTTAAAGAGATTTGGTATCATTGTCACTGTCGTGTCATAACCCAAATTCAAATCTGTTAGTATGTGTGGAAATTGTAGAACATTAAAAAAAAACACACAAATTTTTTTATCACATTAAATGCGAGTGGAGCTACTATACATTATACATAAACCCTACATATCTAAAGTCACATAAACATTCAACCTCCAAATCGTAGAATTATAGTCAAACAACCATCTTACATCATCATTATACATAATCATTAATTAATTACGAACAAATAGTGGCCCACTTGAAGAAATGATGTACCATTCTGTTACCCCCTAAACCCAATAATCATCCAATTTATATAAATATTATAATCAGTAATAATTATTTTCTGTTTTAAATCTCAAGTCTACCACACGATACACATTCATATAAAAGCAACATTCGATGTGCTATCATACATCAAAAAGAGAAGAGCCCAAGAAGAAGAAGAGACAATGGGGAAAGGAGTAGTATCAGAGAAGATGAAGCTTGTGGTGGCATTGATCACACTTCAGTTCTGTTTTGCAGGTTTCCACATTGTCTCAAGAGTTGCTCTTAACATTGGTGTCAGCAAAGTTGTGTACCCTGTTTATAGGAATCTTCTTGCCCTTCTCCTCATAGGTCCCTTCGCTTACTTCCTCGAAAAGTATGTCCTTTCTTCTCTCAGAGTTCCAGGGTTTGCTAGAAATGGGTATCTGTGGTTTTTGTGATATAATGCTTTTGACCTTAAAAGGGTTTGTTTGTTTCTTTGATCTCATTTGCGGTTTTTGTTGGATAAGAAGATCTCAAAGTTTTGAATGTTTGCTGTTTTGTTTGTTAATAATCTCAACAATGCCTTGTTTCAACAGAAAGGAAAGGCCTCCACTCACAATATCTTTACTGGTTCAGTTCTTCCTCTTGGCACTCATTGGGTAAGCATAACAAAAGAAGACCATAGCTTTTCTTCTTGTCATCACCAATTGATTCCTTAATCCTAGAATCATTGCTTATAATTCTGAAACTCTGCGTGTTTTAACATCAGAATCACAGCGAACCAAGGATTCTACCTATTGGGACTGTACTATTCAACTCCAACGTTTGCTTCCGCAATGCAGAACTCTGTTCCTGCCATCACTTTCATCATGGCTTGTGCCCTAAGGTACCTAACAACCTCTTTCATGGAAATATCGTTTTAAGGGTATTAATCATGTTCTTTTTTGCGTCTAACATTGATCTTCCTCTGTGAATCAAGGTTAGAGCACATAGACTTGGTCAGGAAACACGGCGTGGCTAAAGTATTGGGAACCCTAGTGAGCATCGGTGGAGCCACAGTGATCACACTGTACAGAGGATTTCCGATCTTTCACAAGAGCCTTAACATGCACGAGGAGGAGGAGATCGATTCTAACACATCGCAGAACTGGACACTCGGATGGTTATACCTTATGGGGCATTGTCTGTCATGGGCTGGTTGGATGGTTCTTCAAGCTCCTGTCCTAAAGAAGTACCCAGCAAAGCTCACTCTAACATCGTTCACATGTTTCTTCGGTCTGGTTCAGTTTTTGGTCATTGCTCTGTTTGTGGAGACTGATCTCAATAACTGGATTATTGTCTCTTGGGAAGAGCTCTTCACCATCCTATACGCGGTAAGCTCTCTCCCTCTCTTCCTTTTCCTTGATCTGAATCAATGAAATTAGCTAAATGGATCTTTCGTTGGTCGTGGTTACAGGGAATAATAGCGTCAGGGTTGGTCGTTTATCTTCAGACATGGTGTATCTACAAAGGCGGTCCTGTATTCGTCGCAGTCTTCCAGCCTCTCCAGACACTTCTTGTTGCTGCAATGGCGTTTCTTGTTCTTGGTGATCAGTTGTACTCTGGAAGGTAAATACATTGAAAGCGAGATTATCGGGTTTTCTTCATTTCGGTCGCTCGTTCTAATTCAATCTTTGCTTTACAGGATTGTTGGAGCAGTGTTCATAATGCTGGGGCTCTACTTAGTTCTTTGGGGCAAAAACGAAGAAAGAAGACAGGTGCTTGAAGAGACGAGTCAACAAGATCCAGAGTCTCTGACCAAACATCTACTCGAGGCAGAACACAGGAAGGGTAATTCTGAATCTGCAGTGTAAAGGTTTACACTTTTGCAAACACGACGCAATATATCTCTGTACATACACAACACAAGATTGGTTCCATAAGAACTTGGCGAATATACAGGCTCCTCAAGTGGGTCTCTCATACAATGGATATTCTAGTCGTTTACTTTCTAAGTTGTAATCAAAATTGGGTTGCAATTATATTAATGAATAAATGAAAAGATAAATTGAATCACGTTGACGATAGAGAAACAAATAGTTACATATGTTGTGATCTGGTCTGGTTGGAGAGAGACCGATGAGCTGGAGAAACTCATGTTCATGCAATTGTGTCCTTGTCATACTTTCATACAACGAATCTATGACATTTGTGACCCAGGCTAAGATTATCCAGATAGGCTGCTAATTATCTGACCCATATCAAGCATTTGAGTCCCAGTTATATAACCACATTAATCAACATATGAAACAAAAAAAAGAGAAATCTTGATATATCAAGTCACTAGAAAGAAAACCACTCAAACAAAACCACAAATAAGACCACTTAGCAAAAAAGAGTCTTAAGTTCAACCATTGTGCAAACGTAAAACACAAAGATAAAAAACAAAGCTTAGATAGAGCAAGAAAAGTGTTCTTGGACCTGTTTTGAGTGAAACTACCACACTACCTCACAGTTACGATGTCATCAATCTTCAAGATCATCCTTACGCATTCAGTTGCCAGAGTGATCGCACTGGTACTCACAAGCAGAGGCTGAACCACGTTTTCCTCCAAGATATTCGTGATCTGACCTTTCCTTACATTGATCCCGGCGTTGATTTCCCCTTGAGCATGCTTGTTCCTGAGTTCAGTCACAATGGCAATAGGGTTTAACCCTGCATTCTCGGCCAGCGTGTAAGGAATAACCTCGAGAGCTTCAGCGAAAGACTTCACACAGTAACCTTCCATCCCATGGAGCACCTTAGCCCAAGCACCTAGCTGCCTTGAGAGCTCAATCTCCGGTGCACCACCTCCTGCAATCAAGAACCTCTTGCTAACCAGGCACCTGACAACACATAATGCATCGTGTAGACTCCTCTCGGCTTCATCTAGAACAAGCTGGTTGGAGCCACGGACAAGAACAGAGGTAGTTCTTCCCATGTCTTTGATTCCAGTGATCTTCAAAATCTTTCCTTCTCCAAGAGAGGCTTCTTCAACAAGATCAGCATGGCCAAGTTTCTCAGCTCTGAAATGTTCAATATTGGCGATTGGCAGGCAGTTCAATGTCTTGGTGACGAATTCAATCTCATCCCTCTCTACATCCTTGATTACCATGATTTTGGCTTTAGCCAAATAGTGAAGAGACAAATCAGTCACAGCATCCCTCAAAATACTCTTCTGGATCAGCAGAACATTGCAACCAGATGCCTTGATCTTTTTAATCATCCCCAAGATGTAATTCCTCTCTTCTTTCAAGATCCTATCCATCTGAGTATAATCAGAGACAACAATACTTTGCTCGATGTCAGTCTTGGGGGGTGAGATCTGGAACTGAATCACAGCGATCTTAGCATTTTCCATCCGAGTCGGTCCACCAGCGGCATGGCTCACCTTCTTGTCAAAAACCAAACCTTTCACCGTGTGTGTATCATCCACAGTACCACCAAGCTTCTTAACAATCTTGATATCACGCAAATCCACTATTTCTGGCTTTGCCGGATCTATAACAGAAAGGACCGCATCTACAGCTAAAGGAGCAAGCAATGTGGAGTACTGGCTAACGACCTTACTATTAAGCGACGTGCTGGCGGATTTGACGAGCGAATCTCGGTCAGAGAGCTCCACCGGGACAGCCATGGCGGTCAGGATATCAATCGACTTTGCACAAGACTTGTGAAGCGCATCTGAGATGACAGTAGGGTGGATCCCGGACGTGAGAAGGGTTTGACACTCCTTAAGAAACGCACCGGCTAATACGACGACAGTGGTGGTCCCATCTCCGGCGGCCGTATCCTGCGATTTGGAAAGCTCGACAAGCATCTTCGCCGCTGGCTGCAAAACCTCCATCTTGTTGAGGATCGTAGCTCCATCGTTAGTGATGATGACCTCGCCACTCGCAGTGGAAATCATCTTGTCCATCCCCTTAGGACCCAAACTCGTACGAACGGAGTCTGCGACGGCGCGAGCAGAGTTGATGTTCGCGAAACGGACATCCTCCTTCCGCTTGTTGTCTACGAACGATTCCACCTTGGATGCGCGGGGCCTCGATGCCATGGTTGCCGCCATCGTTGACTACAACCGAGAGCTCGAGATCTGATTTGATTTCAAAAGGAAATGAGCTCGAGATCAGTCTTACGAAGAAGGAAAGAATGAGATTTGCAGAAAACCCTAGAAGGAGTTCTGGTCTTCTGGAAATGAACAAGAGAGATTAGGAAATTTTGAAACTTCCCTAGGGTTTACGCTCATGTTTGGTTGCACAGACTAATCTAGTCCTTTTACTAATGGGCCCCTTTAGGATTTTTTTTTAGGTTTTCTGTATTTAGCCCAAAAAAGCCCACTATAGATCTCCGATTTTCCGAAGTATCCAAATTTTAAAAATACGAAAAATCGAACCAAAACCGAGGCGAAATCCGGTTTAACTGCCTTTAAAACCTCAGCCACCGCTCACCGGAACCGGAAGGGTTTTTGGTCGGAGATCCCGCAGGTTTTGAGTTCCGTTATACATGTTGAAGTCAACTCTTTGGTTAGAATGGAGAAGAAGGTCGGAATTTCTCTATCTTCCGAGACACAGCATTCGCTATCTACACACTGCTTCCCAAACTTACTACGCCGGGTCGCAACGAATGGTGGGCTTTGAATCTTGTTAGATAGAATTTTCTTGATCGTTGTGAGTTTCAAGAACGAAACCTTGTTTGATAGATTCTGACATTTTTTTGGATTTCACTGTTGTTCGTATGGTCAATTTTATCCAACTAGTGCTGATTTTGTGTACCATTTTCTTATTCTTCCAGGCCGATGGTGAGATTAATCAATGGAGATTAAGATTTTCCGCGTTGCTCGAGTCGAAATACGAGCAAGAGATTGTGTCTCAGAATTGGCATCAAGAATGGGATTGCATAGGTACCTTTGTGTCCTGTTATGAGGTGAGAAATGTCCTTGAGTATGCCAATGTCTTTCGCATCTAAAGCTTTCGGAGATATGATATGTTGTTTTGCAGCCGTAAGTATGCCAAAGCTGTTGTGTTTAGCAAAGCTCCTTTGCCAAGGTATAGACGTGATCTTGATGATAGGCGCCTGCAAAGAGAGGTGTTTCTTTTGATCCTTTTTTTTTTGTATTCACTGAGATTAGGAGGTAATACATATCTTAATTTCTTTTCTCTTGGATTCAAAAAGGTGGTTTTGCCATTTAGCGTACAAAGCGAAGTAGATGCTCATCTTCAGGCTTTTCTCGATGACAAACAAAAAGGGATTCTAGGGACACCTAAACCCAAAAGAACTGAACTTTTAGCTACTGGTAATGGACACTATGAGAAATCGGAGTCTCCATTACCGGAAAATCTTGCCAATCTCTTGCAAAGAGTACTCCAGACGAAGAGTTCCCAACTAAAGAGTATGCAACAGAACTGGCTGGTTGGTTGCTCTGAAGCTTTACTCTTATTTTGGCTATAATAAGTTAATGTTTCTCACTTTCTATTATTATTTTGCAGAATTCTTCACAAGGCCAGAAAATGCTTGAGGTTCGTGAAATCCTTCCTGCATACAAAGAGAAAGATGCTCTATTAAAACTCATTTCAGAAAACCAGGTGAACCATTATACCTCTTTATTATGAAAATATTCAAGGATGACTATTTTCCAACTGTGTTCATCTTGAAGGTTGTAGTGGTTTCTGGAGAAACTGGTTGTGGTAAAACAACGCAACTTCCCCAGTACATACTGGAATCTGAGATCGAGGCTTCCCGTGGAGCTTCATGCAGCATCATATGTACACAGCCTAGAAAAATATCTGCTATTTCTGTTTCTGAACGAGTTGCTGCAGAACGAGGCGAACAATTAGGAGAAAATGTAAGTTCCCATCACTCTCTGGTCATGAGCAGTTGGGGTTTGTTTAGTCAATTTGACTGTTGAAGAAAGATTTATCCTTATATAAGTCAACCTTTTTTATTGGGATGAAACAATTTTGGTGAAAACACCATGACTGGAAAGTTCCATTCATTAGCTTGATAAGAATTTTTCAGAGCCTGACATGCACTTTTATACTCTTGGAAGGTTGGCTACAAGATACGGCATGAAAGAATAATCGGAAATGACACCCGTCTTCTTTTTTGTACTTCTGGTATTTTACTTAGAAGGTTACATGTGGATCGAAGCCTGGAAGGTGTGTCTCATGTCATAATAGATGAGATTCATGAACGTGGGATGAATGAAGGTATATTATTATTTGTTTTCTCCATCAATACTTCCAGTATCAAATTCACACATTCTCTTTGCTTTTTTTTTGGCCTCAGATTTCCTGCTTGTTGTCCTGAAAGACCTCCTTCCTCGTAGGCCTGACTTACGGTTGATTTTAATGAGTGCCACTTTGAATGCTGAGCTATTTTCTTCTTATTTCGATGGTGCGCAGACCATGCATATCCCGGTAAATCTCTCTTTCCCGCACTCATGAAGCACTCATGATCTAGTAGAAAGTATGATTATAACTGGACTGAAAAATTGCTGTACAGGGTTTTACATATCCCATACAGACCCATTTCCTGGAGGATTTTCTCGAAACCACTCTTAAAACAGCAGACCTCAAAGGTTACACCTGGAGTCCCGATTCGATAGATTTTAACCTCATTGAACATTTGCTTTGTCACATCGTCAAAGGAGAGACCCCTGGTGCTGTTTTGGTATTCATGATCGGTTGGGATGATATAAACTATTTGAAGATTAAGCTCCAAGCTCACCCTCTTCTAGGAGACCCCAGCAGGGTTTTGTTACATAGTTGTGGCCACCAATGTTGCTGAGACAAGTATCACTATCAATGATGTGGTATTTGTGGTTGATTGTGGAAAAGCAAAAGAAACGTCTTATGACGCCCTTAACAACACTCCTTGTCTGCTTCCATCTTGGATCTCCAAGGCATCCGTTCGTCAAGTAAGAGATAGAATACCAAAAGTGCTTTTGTCACCTTAGTAATTGCTGGTATCAAATTCACTTTAAAAGTAATTTGTATCTTTTATTTCAGAGAAGAGGAAGAGCTGGTCGTGTTATGCCTGGAGAATGTTACCACATTTATCCTAGATCTGCCTATGATGCTTTCGATGATTACCAGCGGCCAGAGCTTCTAAGGTCTCCATTGCAGTCTTTGTGTTTGCAGATCAAAAGCTTAAGACTTGGAAACATTTCGGAGTTCCTTTCCAAGGCGTTGCAATCTCCTGAACCTTTATCGGTATGTTCCCCTCTTTTAGTTATCCTTTGAGGTATACAATATTAACTGTGATGGTCAATGTTGATTTCGCAGGTCCAGAACGCTGTTGAAGATCTGAAGATTATTGGTGCTCTTGATGACAATGAAAACTTAACTGTTTTAGGTTCCCTCTGCTGAGACACTTCATATTATTTTCTTAAGTTTCTGGAATTAGTCTGCAGGAACTCATAATATGATGTGTGCAGGGGAATATTTGTCAATGCTTCCAGTGGAGCCTAAACTTGGAAAAATGCTTGTTTTAGGATCTATCTTCAGCTGTCTAGATCCGATTATGACAATTGTTGCTGGTCTTGGTGTCAAAGACCCATTCATTGCGCGCTTTGACAAAAACCATGTAAACTTTTGGAAAAAGTGTTCATATGATTAGCAAACCCAGGACATTTCTTTTTTATTATTCACTGGTTCCTTTTATTGCAGGTACCAGACAATTCAGCAAAGTCCTATTTCTCTGCCGGTAATTACAGTGATCATTTGACACTGGTTCAAGCATACGATGGGTGGAAAAAAGCCCAAAAAGAATGGAGTGGTCAAGCATTTTGCTGGAAGAATTATTTTTCTCCCCAAACTCTTAAAGCCATAGACTCTATGCGGGAACAGTTCCTCTGTCTCCTTGAAAACGCCTCTCTGGTATCTAACATTGAAGAGTGCAATAAGCTAAGCCATGACGAACATCTTGTCCGCGCAATCATCTGTGCAGGCTTGTTCCCTGGAGTTTGCTCTGTTGTGGTCAGTCTTTTTACCTTCTCGCTTCTTATCTAACCATATTCTTTGTTCCACCAGATTTTGTTGTAGTCAATGTTAAAACTATTGTTGGTACAGAATCATGTGAATAAAATTACATTCGAGACAATGGATGAGAAGCAGGCGCGTCTGTGTTCTGTAAGTCCTCTCAGGATTTGAAACCTTCAAGGCTTCAACCTAAGCAGATCGCTCCTTAGAAGTGGCTAATTAACCATCTTGTACTGTGTAGAACACTGTGAATGGCTTGGTACCATGGATTCCGTATCCTTGGCTAGTCTTTAACCAGAAAGTGAAAGTTATTTCTGTTTCTCTCCGAGACTCCACCGGTGTATCTGATTCTGCGCTTCTTTTGTTTGGAGACAAAATCTCTCCCGGTTCAACTGTAAGTATAGTTGTATATAAATATCTCTCTTAGTCTTTTATCTTCTTTTACATTGAAGTGTTTCTCTGTAGAATGGTCATCTAACAATGCTGGGAAGTTTTCTCCAGTTTTTCATGAGACCTTCTCTGGCAAATACTTACCTTGCGTTGAAAAGAGAGCTCGACCAACTTATTCAGACTTAGGTAACACAAAAAAAAGAACTGAAAACTGAGCTCGACCAACTTATCTTTGTGTGTCAATGTGATTCATCAAAAGCTTTTTGTTTTTTGTTTTTTTTGTTTCTCTTTCTTTTCGAACAGCTTGAGCATCCAAGACTAGAGAACAAGCTCTACGATAAACTCATATCAGCGATAAGGTTACTTGTGTCTCAAGACGAATGCGAGGGCCGGTTTGTCTCCAACCATCAAGTTCTAAGCGAATACACTCAGGCTTACAATGGTGAGGACATCTCCAAGAGCCAGCTTCGAACATTGATAAACCGGGCTGGATACAAAACACCTGTTTACAATTCAACAACGGTGGAGATTGGTGAGCAGCGGTTCGTAATCGTAGCTAAGGTTGGTTTTGGCGGGTTGGAGTTTGAAGGGAAGCCATGTGAGAGTGAGAAAGATGCAGAGGAAGATGCAGCTCACGAGGCTTTGATGTGGTTACAACGAGAGGCTAACATGAGTGTGAAGTTTCTTCTACAACAGTCCAATTTGTGGAAGAAAAAGCAAAGAACCGATAGATTTGCTCTCCCGCTTCTCAATGGGCCTGGTATGGGCTTCTCGCAGAAAAGCGGGCTTTATGGGCCACCAGACAATTCTCTCGGCATTGGAGCGAGTGTGAAGATCGTAACTTATGCCCCAAGAAAAAGCGGTAAGCCCGCGGAGAAATAATTTTTTTTTTACAAAAAAATAGAGAAGTATCTATATATATAATAAAGAAACATTTTCTCTCTTCTCGTGCTGCCACCTCAGCATCCACCTATACACAATTAAAAAAAATGAAAAACAAAAATTAATTCTTATCAAAAAAAAAAAAAAGAAGCTTTTAGATCAATAGCAAAATATCTTTTACCTATCACCTGTACAGAGCTCGGGATTCCAAACTCTCCAAACATGTTTAGAGTTACAAGCTTGGTTCTTCCAAACAAACAGTTTCTTCGTTCTGTTTCTCCGAGCTGGTTTTCAATCACACATCTAAGAATCTTGGATCTCTCCAACAATTTCTTCCATGAGTCACTGTCGGATTCAGTCTCCAACGCTACTCAGCTTCGTGTTCTGTCCCCTGGAAACAACAATGTCTCCGGTGAATTGTCTTATCGTCTCAGCAACGTCGCTACTCTCCAGCTCTTGAATCTCTCCGCTAACGCCTTCACCGGCAAAATCCTTCAAAATCTCTTACACCTAAACATATTGATACCTCTGACGGTTCTGGATCTTTCCTCAAATCAGCAACGTGGCTACTCTCCAGCTCTTGAATCTCTCCGGTAACGCCTTCACCGGCAAAATCCCTCAAAATCTCTCACTTCTCAAGAAACTAACGGTTCTGGATCTTTCCTCAAATCATCTACACGGATCTCTTCCTCCAGATTTCTAAGGAACAAGTCTACATTACCTCAACTTATCACGCATGTTGAACGGATCCGTATCTCTTTTTTAAAAAAATGTGGACCACGTCCGCGCATAGTATCTATACATTCAACATATTTAAAAAAAACACAAAATTATCTTTAAACTAAATTTTTTAAAATAGCTCAAATTCCTTAATCCTTAATATTAAAGGGAAACATATTCTACAAGGGCTTCAACAAATAGGTTTTAGATGAAACAAAAGAAAAAACAAAAATTATGCAAAGAAAACTTTAAATTGTGAAGATCTTCCCTTTAAAAAAACCAACTAATTGCATGAAATTAACTAACAAAGAAAAAAAAAATAAGTGAAAATGTGTACTATCTACTAAACAAATACATATAAAATCAAAAATTTAAGAAATTAAGAAAATAAACAATTTTAAGCTGATAGAGACAATTCAATTAACAATCAGATTCAAAAAAATAAAATAATAGACAATAAAAATTGTTTAGAAAAATTATTTACAACGCTCGCGCCCGCGCATATATATAAAGTTAGCTTTTCTCTATTGTGGTGAAAACCAATGTTCGAAAAGTCGCTAGGCGTTAAGCGGGCGGTCGGGCACCGATTTGCGCCTAGACAGAAAAGCGGTGATTAATCACCGATTAATCAGCGATTAATTTTGAACATTTTTTTTTTAATTTTAAAGTTTATATGTATATAAGTTATAAGTTATGAATATATGAATCAAAACAATTATGAAATAAGTTTTTTTGATTATCAAAGTAACAAAACATTAGGAATTTAAGTTCAAATTCACATCTAAATTTCAAAAACAAAAAAGAAGTACAAACATATGATGCAAAAAATAGATTTGTCTTGATATTGAGAGACAAAAAAAGTATCAAGGAGAGAAAAATCTTCATCATCTTCTTCAATGATCAAATTATCATGTGTGTTGTACTTCTAGATGTATTTTCAAAACTTTGTAACAGACCATATGTCTGTCACAAAAAAAAAAAAAAGTCAACGATTTTTTCGAAAAAATCGTTGACTTTTTGAAAAAAATCGTTGACATTTAAAAAAAAATCGTTCACCGCCTAATTCACCGCCTAGACACTAATCGCGGCGGTGAGGTGCCGCCTAGCGCCTAGGCGGCCGCTTTTTAGAACATGGGTTAAAACACATCATCATCCACATGTATGTCACATATATTTAATTTTAAAATTTAATTAGTTAAAATTTTGATACATATTAACTATTCATTTTATTAAATTATGCAAGGAATTTGAAAGGTCTTTTTCATATTCATATCATGAAAACTTTAAAAAAATCAACAAAATTTATCCAAAGAATAATAGATTTAAAATTTTAGTAGTACTAATACATTACACACTTTATTATAGTTAAAAAGTTAAAGTTTTATATCGAAAAGATGTTTAGTGAATGAATATTATTTGATCCAAACTAATAGTATACAATATATACAATATTAATTTAACATATCACAAATATATAGAGATTTTTTTTTAAAAAAAACAATATCTGATAAATAAAAAGTAAAACCATTATCGTTTAATAATGCATATTATAGTAACTTTGTTAAATAAATTATGTATAAGAAAATAGATTTTGAAAAAATAAGTACATAATTTAAAATAATAAAAATGAAACGTTCAGTAATTTAGATATTTGGATAACATGCTTTATTTGGTCTTTAAATATAGATAAGATATAAAAATTCCAAATAAAAATAATTATTTATAAATAATATAAAAGTGATTGACCGTATATATTGAAGTGATTGACTATCACTTACATTTTGATCTTAATGGATGTGGAAATAAGAAAAATAATTACTTAAGTTTCAAATAAAATATTAGGCTTACAATCTACAAGCAATGGTTTAATTTACTAAAAATGAATAAAAAGTTCTCATAAATAAATTAAACTATTATAAAACTTAAAAAACAAAAACTCGCACATCGCAAACATACAAAAATAAAGATAAAAACCAGTGTTCAAAAAAGCGCTAGACGCTGAGCGGGCGGCAATACTCTGCCTAGCGCCTAGCCCGCCTAGTCGGCGCCTAGGCGATTTTAAGCGGTCTAGGCGGTTTTATAACAAAACAATATATATAGTTATATACATACTACATAGAAATATAATAAACTAATTTTATATAATTAAACATAATGAAATAATTTAATCATATGTTCTATGAATAGAAAAAGTTCAAAAACGTAAAACTATAAAACATAAACATAGAATAAAGCAAACGATTTGATTTTAAAAAACTAAATAAATTGTAATGATGATTCTAATCATATTTCTCTTCACCCCTCTAAAATTTGCTCATCATCTGATTCAAATTCAACATCAACTTCTGCCCCATCATCAGACTCAAAATCAGACTCATGAAGCTCCCTAACAAAACCATCATCTTTAGTTGTGTCTCCTATAGTTTCCCAAGTATCTCCTAGTTCCACATCACCGTCTTCAACAATCCAATCTTGAGCATGAATAGCACAATCTGTAAGTAGAATGTCCACATTCTTCTCTTTTTGTTTCTTTCGTTTTGCCAAGAGTCTTGTGTTGAATTGGACATAAACAAGATTGTTCAGCCGTTTTGTATCAAGTCTGTTTCGTTTCTTGGTGTGTACCTGCATAAAATTTAATAAATAAGACACAAATCCACAACATTTGTTAACTCACGAAAGAAATAGTTTATTTAGTTTGAAATAAATACTCCTTCAAAAGTACTCCAATTACGTTCACATCCCGATGAACTAGTCGTCAAAGACAAAATCTTTCTTGCCATTGTTTGTAGCTTAGGAACTTCAACTCCATAGAAGTTCCACCATTGAACTACAAAGAAAAATATTTGATTAGTAAATCGTATATTGAAAAAGGTTAAAAACGCACAAGTTCTTAGAAAACAAACCTGGATCATAATTTTCATCATTTTTGGAACATCCTTTAATGGCGGTTGGATGCCCAAAGTTTCCCTCTTTTTTTGTGTACGTTGCAAGTTCAGTGTTAATGACAAATGTTTGAGTATCAAGATCATTTGGATAAAAAGCATCAACACACTTGAAAGTAGCACTAATGACATCTCTGTCGAATTGGATAGTTGAATCCTTATAAAAATAATAAGGATTCAAGAGATATGCCATCCAATGAAGAGGACTATCAAGACGACCATTGCCCTTCTGATCAATGATACAAAGTATCGGTTTGTAGTTCTTCTCGAGATTGTTTAGGGCTTTGCATATCTCTTTCTTTGCTTCTTCTAACTCTCCATGCAGAAAACCCATTGTAGGCTTCCGATCTCCATCAACTAATCTAAGTACTTTAACCAAGGGTGCAAATACTTTCAGACACATTTCCACACCATCCCAAAATTCCATATTACAAGTTGTATGATAGGCTGCAAGTCCTTTAGGATGCTTTGCCCATTTACATTCTCCCCATTCGTTGCTAGCAAACATCATCTTTAATTTTTCTTTCTTCTCCATCAAACTTTACAACGTAAGAAAAGCTGATGCAAATCTAGTTATTCCAGGCCTTACAATGTCTCTTCTCTTCGTAAACTTCCTCATCATGGATAATGTCTTGTGATGGGCATAAATAAAAATTGTAAATGCCTTAGCCTTGTTAATCGTATTCTCAAACAAATGAAGTTTAGCAATGCCTTCCACCATCAGATTTATTGTATGAGTTGCACAAGATGTCCAAAATATGGTTGGTCTCACCTCCTTTAACAATTTTGCAGCAGCCATGTTATTAGTGGCATTGTCTGTTACCACTTGAACTACATGATCTCCTCCCACTTTCTCAATGCACTCACTGACATACTCAAAAATATACTGACCTGTATGAGCATCATCAGAACAATCTTTAGAGGAGAGAAACGTTGTACCTTCCTTGCAGTTGATACACAAATTCATGATGCTCCTTCTTTTTCTGTCCGACCAAGAATCTGTCATTATAGAGCAACCACTCACCTTCCACTCATCTTCTTGTGCTTTCATCAAATTATTCACTCTAGCGACCTCTTCCTTTAACAAAGGTTCCCTCAGCTGATATTGACTAGGTGGAGTAACACCTGGTCCAAATTGTCCAGCAGCCTCAAGCATTCTCTTAAAATCATCATTCGTAATGGCGTTAAAGGGAATTCCAGCAGAATAGACCCATCTAGCAACATATTGATGGACCACATGCAATTTCTCTTTCGCAATTACATTCTTGATATGTTGTTGGTGTTGTGTCAATGTTGCACCTTGGGGAGATTCCAGATTGATACTAGAAGTAAATCTATCTATAGGACCAAACATACGAGGCATTTTCTTCACTCCCATCCCATCTATTTCAATTACTTCTTCTTCCTCGTCCCTTTTCTCATCAATATTTACTGTGCTCCGAATCTCAGCATCGTTCATACGGACTCGTTTCTTTTTGTTTTTTGCTTCCATAAGTGCTAGCTTACATTTCTCTTGGTCTTCCTTTTTTGAGTTCGGACAAGAAGCCACAGCCCCTTGCACTCTACCAACATGTTGTTTCAATCTATATACTCCTCCTGAAAACTCTTTCCCACATAGCTTGCATTTCACTTTGTCCAAATTGTTGGGATTTATCAACACTCCAAATTCCCAACCAACATCATTTGATTTTCTCTGCAAATTTGATCTTTCATTCGTTTCTTCAGAATTTGATGTCATTATCTAAACAATTGACAAAAATAATAGAGAAAAAGTCAAAAACATACCGCATCGTATAGCATCATATAAACTATAAAGTATGAACTATATATAAAATGCAAATAGTGGAGTTTAATAAATTGATCTCATCATTAAGATTGCTGTTAGTGTTTATAAATGAACTGAAAGACGAACATCTACTAAAGACAAGAAAGTGGAAATAGTAGTACAATTTAATAAATATTACTTGGTCAACTTGTTAATCACTTAATCTTCATACCATAGAAACCGTAACAGAGAAAACACATACCTTTTTCCAGTTACAAATAAACAACTAAGGAAGACAAACAAAATAACAAAAAAAAAAAGCAAAACCATGACAAAGTCAAGGACACGATGAAACCAAAAGATGCAAATACCTTCAGAGGCAAGACTTGGCTGAGAAAGAATTGATCTTGGATGAATCGTGTTGTAGTGGGTAATCCCAATTTCAGAAAACCCTTTTCTCGACTCAAAAGTCAAAACCATGTCGTTTGAGAATTAAAATTTCTAATTATTAATTAAAAAAAAATGGAAAACCCTAGGCGGAACTAATCGCCTAGCCCGCCTATCCCGCCTAGCCCGCCTATCCCGCCTAATCCCGCCTAATCGCCGCTTAAACCGCCAAACTGAACCGTCCGCTTAATACCACCGATTACATGAAAATCGAAGCGGCTTGTGTCCGCCTAGCGCCTAGGCGCCGCCTAGACCGATTTCTTGAACACTGATAAAAACACAAAACTAAACTTTAATATTAAACTATTCAACTATAACAAACATACAACGAAGATTCTTCATCTAATAGATTACACAAAATATAATTGATATAGAGCCATAAAATAAACGAACCTTTTATAAAAAAATAACCAAACATGTATTAAGAAAATAAAAATACACCATTTCTTATGTGCTTCAAAAAACCAAACTAATTTGAACTATGCCAAAAACTGAAATTAACACATGTTCAGATATCAATCGATAGAAGCACACAAAAACAAAACTATAATATTAAACTATAGCAAACACACAACGAAGATTCTTCATCTAATAGATTACACAAAATATAACCGATATAGAGCCAGAAAATAAACGAACATATTATGAAAAAATCAACAAATATGTATTAAGAAAATAAAAACACACTATTGCTTTTTCCCACCACTTTGACAATCACGCCACAACAATAATCATGTCACAACAATAGTGTCACTTTGGAGAAAAACAAAAAACCAACCATGAGAATTAAGAATCATTGACTTCAACTTGGCTTTTGACTTAGATGTTGGATCCGACAATCAATAAATTCTGTCAATTTATCTGTGATTAGTTTCACAATCTTAAGCAAATTTTTTAAAAACTGCATGCAAGATGATCCTCTGATGATAGCGGGATTAATCACCGGCTTCTTAAATACTTTTTATATTTGGGTTTTGGGACATCGCTGACTTCTTAGTTACTCCCGTCGAGATTTAGGGATAAATGATTCAACTTTGATTGACTGTTAAATCTATTATTATTGTAATGCGCTTAACCCTTAACAATACATTTATGTCTTCGCTAAATTTCCATCTTTCTCTAGAGTTAAATATGTAAATCAATTTTAAAATAAAAACAAAAAAATAAATAGACTTAAAAATCACAAACATATTTCTCACAATAAATAGGATTAGAATCGTACATGAAACACTATATTCGATCTCCAATAATAATACATTCACATGAAACAGAAAATATTATGCAACAAAAACTTTAAAATGTAAATATCTTCTCTTAAAAAAACCCAACTAATTGCATAAAAATGATCACCAAAGGAAAAAGAGGTAAAAATATGTACAAACCCATAAACAAACAAACACATAGATGATCATAAATTTAATAAATTAAATAAAAAAAAGAAAAAGAAACAATACCCAAATTTTAAGCGGACATAGACAATTATATTACTTATGAAAAAAAAACAAATTAGAAAATTGTTTACCACGTCCGCGCTATCACACCCTAGTCTTATTATATAAACCTTCGGAAAGTAGGATTTATTTTTATACTTTTTCTTTGTTCTTAATCTGTAGTATGTGTAGCTTATCAATCTATGAAGACAGTTGTAAAAAATGTTTTGTCCTAAACATGATTGTTTATGGAGCTTGTAGTAATGCCAACTATTTGATTTATCGGAATGTTTTGTTTTTTTGTCATTTCTGTAACATTCTAATTTCTGGTAAATAGTGATGCATGCGAAGAGTTTATAAGTATTGATTTGACTATTTATATCACCAAAGTGCACTTATTTTTTGGGTCATTTGTCTATGGAGAATTTCAGAATTAAGCGTGTTTGAGTTTAAACAATTTAAGGATATGTAACTTATCGGGAAGTGATTCGCGGATAAAATACGGAAAAAGATAACGTAGTGATTTGGAAAGTTAGTAAACAAGTCTTGTGAGCCTACCAAACTAGCACATCAGTTGCTGGATGAGGGTGAAGCCTACATGGTGAGGCCTACAGGGTGTGGAAATCCACATACGATGGCGGTCGGGGAATGTTCAATTACGCAATCTAAATGTGCCAAAAAATAGTTCCGTAGAAGACTCGTTTGCACTTGAGAGTATTTTGTGTTGTATGTAATTGTTAACGAATCTTTGACTTTGATTAATAATAGTATTTAACAAATCTGAGTTTTTCCACAAAGTGAATATCAGATCATCCATAAAATGTAAAGTGTTTTATGATAAATATTCCGAAATCCGAACCGACTACAAGAATTTACAGTATACGAATGCAGTAAATATTTATTTTACACCGACCGCCTCTGCAATAACTCAAAAGCTTTAACAAGAACCGGCTTGAACCGGTTTATATCGACACTCACGTTCTGCTGTACCAAATAAACCGACTTGAACGTTTCCCACCCGCGTTTCGCAACCGCCGATGGATCTCTCACGAACTCGTGATCGCGTCCGTACTGCCTCGCCAGCGTGCTCTCCTCCGCCTCGATCTTGTACTCCAAATACCTCAGATTCATCCCCTTCGACGGATCCTCGAAATCCGTCTTCGCCAGCCACTCGAATCCACCGATCGGAAGAATCTGAATCACGACCGCGTTCTCCGGCAAGAACACCATGTTCGTCAGCCCCGCCCCGTGAACGCCGAGCATCACGTCGCAGGAGTTCACGGTCTGGGCGAAACTCGCGATGCCTGTGTTCGCTTCCGACACCACGACTTCGAATCCGATTTGTCTCGCCGCTATCGCGATCTCGCCGGCGTTTACGAACGCTCGCGATCTGCTCCTCGATAAAATCAGAATCCGTGGCATCCGCCGCCGATTCTGTCTCGTAGCCACGGCGTCGTTTCTCAACGAGTATGCGTCTCTTAGGAAATTTCGGAAATCGGACATTGAGTACTCCGAATTCGAAGGATCGATCGTTAGCTCTTTGAAATACTCAGGGTGGCGATTGAGACCGACGATGACGCTGCTGAAACAGTGCGTTTCGTCTTCTTCGTCGATGTAAATCACTTCGTAATTCGACAGATTCCTCACGATTTCCTTAAATTTGTTGATCCACGATGGATGCTTGTTCGTCACGAGGAACTGAACTTCTCCGTCGAATCTACGCGCCGTCGTGTAAAGAGGAATCACGATGTCAGTAAAATCGTGGAAATTGTTCATCGAGTAGCCTCCGAGAGAGAAAAGCATCGCCGGGACGCTGTGATTCCTGACGCAACGCGAGAAACTAGCGTTCTCTAATTGGTCGGCGTTTTGTTCCAATTTCACCGTCCATTCTCTCACGCGAGTCATCGCCGCAGCGTCACCTTTCCTCGCGTAAGGTCTCATACGCCACGTGGAACTTCCCGACAACGCAAACGTGATCGCCGCAAGAACCGTCGCGGATTTACCGTGGATTCTCAGGTCGCCGTTTAATTCGCAGAACTCTGTTCTTGCTAGCTTTTTACAGATAGGTTTCATGGTTTCCACCATTTGATTTCCGTCTAAAAATTCACCAAAAAGAAAAAAAAACGTTGTCAGAATCATTAGTACAAAGAAATTGATTAAAACCATAACGAATTAAGACAATTTGTTAAGAATGTGAACCTGAAATAACTTGTTCTCTAGTGGTCGTTACAAGATGATTCTTGGGAAAACTTGTGTCGTTACAGACACTAAGATTGTGGTCTTTAGAAATTAATAAGCTCTGAGTATTTGCATTTGATGTTTTGTTATCTTGATTCGTAGGAACAATAAGTTTCTCAGAATCTCCAGATGTTGCATTGTCGATACTTATTAACTCTTGCGGTTTCTGCTGTTCTGTTATTCTCAGCATCCTGAGACCAGCGTCCACTGATAATTGCAACTCCACTGAAGAAAGAAAGAAAGAAAGAAAGAGAAACGTTAATTAATTGTTGTTGCAGTGCTTTCTTGGGTTTTGAAAACGTGGAAAGGGACTTACCGATTGGTAATGGGCTGAGATAAGGTTTAAAGACAGTGCAAAGAGTGAAGACGAAGAAAAGAGAGGCAATGAAAGCTCCATAGCCAAGTCTCTTCTGCTCGTTTTTGCTAAAGCTACGAGCAAGTATTGTATCGTAAAGAAGATCCTTCTCTGTCATATCTCTGTCTCTTAAGTTACACAAAAGAATTTACCTTTCTTGTGCTGCAAGAAAACTCCAGAAACAGGGTTTGGTCGCTAATGTAGAGAGAGATATGAATAATGAAGGTGGGAAAGAGGATTGTGTGAAGTATTTAAGAACTTGTTCGACACGACAATGGTCCTGACTCGTGTTCAATGATTGTGTTTCTGTAAATGTCGGGATTTTAAGACAGGATCAAAAAGAGAAGTTTTAGGTGTTGAAGATCAAAGATTTTAAAAGTATTTTTAGTGTATTATTAAAAGAAGAGGATTTTATTAATTTATAAGTCTGGGGATTTGGAGGGCATGAAGTTTTTTGTAGAAGAAGAAGTCTTAGTAAGCAGCTTAATGAATGCTCCCCACGATTCTTCGTTTTAGCTTCGTTTAATTAAACTAACATATAGATAATACATATATGAACACCAAACAAAATTTTCTAAAACTACGACTCGCAAAAAAATAGTCTCGAGTTTTTTATTTAAAACATGGAAATTGCAATACTTATTAGAATTGCAAGTTCGTAGCTAATATACCAATATTCTTGGAAGGTGATATTTTTTTGTGTATTGATTTGAAAATGTGGATGAGCTAGATTTTTCTTACAAATAAATATATATGTGTTCTAAAAATAGGTTAGGAATCACAGCATCATGCGTTCATATGCGTAACATTACACTGAGTAAAGGGTGAACATATGCTTCAAAAGTAAAATCGGATTGTAAAAACGTTTGTCATCAACAGTTTCAAAACGACGCACTTGTTGTTTCAATCAGATCATCCACTAATAATAAATCAACATGTTTTCGTTGGACATGTAATAATTAAAAAATAGAAATGAAAGGAACTTTGTAGTTGACTGTTCAATAAATCTAAATGATTGATTGATTGTTCACTGTTTAGTTTTTGTTTCATTGAGACCAATTAGCGAAGGAGGCCGAATAAAATTTGGCCTGAAAGCTATGAATCAACTAACAGTTGGTGAAATTTTTCTAGATTTATGTTAAAGCTTGGTTGTTCGATGGTCTTTGGACTTTTTCCAACAATCTATCTCTCATTATATTTTTCCTTTTAAAATTTCTATATATATATATATGAAGATAATAACTAATGTAAAGTCAAATATCTCCATCTAATTAGACTGACTCGGTTGAAAAATTATCAAGTAGTAAACCGTGATTACTTATCGTTACCCTAATCTAATATCAACAGATGACGAAACGAAAATAATAGAAATGGTTTGTGACTTTTAATAATGACATATGGGGATGTGATTGATCTAATTCTGAAATCGTATCAATAATGCTATAACTTGAGTCTTACGTACTACTGGAATCTGGAGGACTAAATCTACTCTTAAAAAATTAACATGTATTCAATAATCCAAAACGTGCAGTGATTACCTCAACACCCAATCGAAATATGTTTTTCTTCTACATTAGTTAGGTGATAAAATTGATAATTAATAAGTAACATCATAATAATAGCAATATAAGAGAGTTGTTAAGAAGGAAAGAGACATTCTAACAAGTTTTCGTGTCTTATAGTCTATTTGGTGGGTCGCATGACGACGTACGTATGCACCTTCCAATACACGTTTTTTTTTACAGATACATATATAAGTATATTTTAATATATAAAAAAAAAATGAAGATCATGAGCAAACGATCCATAAATTTCTGAAATTTAATTACAATAAGTTTTTAATTTTACAAATGATGAAGAATTATTTACAATATAGGTACGATACATGGATCTAGCTAGTAATTCTATACAAGTAGAAAAACTAATTCGTACGTACTAGACGAAACCACAAACAAATAGTTAGATATGTTGGAACTTGAGAAAAGAAAACGACACTCACAATCTACTACAAATCGAATATGAAAACAATATTATATATCTTTGGTAATACTAAAAAGAGAAAACTATATATCTCTGGGCTAGCTTGACCGCTTTTAAGCCACAAAACAAATACGATTTCATATTAGCAAAGCCACAAAACAAATACGTGTAGGACGCTTTTCGATACAGATATGCGCTATACTCAAATGAATCAATATTGCATCTCTAGTTTTTCGATATAGTTTATTTCACATCATTGATACAAAATAATTTAATTGAAAAATACAATATATTAATTTATCTACCATTTTAACAAAAAAATCCTCATATAATTTGTTTCTCGTATTTATAGTAATAAAGAGATTTTGGTTATAAAACTATATGGAATCTTAGCAAGGTTGGTCTTGAAAGGCTACACTCGCAATGAAATCCTTTTATGCACGTCTTGCTTCCATCCCAGCCACATTTTTCATTGAAATTTTGTGCACACCTTCGCCTTAACCTCGAGAGTTTTCACCTCTGTTATTTTTTTACTTTATTTAGCTTCTTATTAGAAGATTTTAGATACTGGATTTAGTTTTTTATTTGATTTTTGGCTTAGATATTGGCACCATAGGCAGTGAAATCTGATTTGAGAGAATGTTGGAGATAGAAAATGAAGATGAAAGAGAATGTGAGATGTTTAATCAAAACCTTAAAAAACAAAATAATCTCTCTCATAAATTGTCATTGCATCATTCTAACATGTTATTTGTTCGTTACATGAACAGAAACACTCATTCACCTAATTTGTTTCGGATAAAATCATTATCTTATACTATAAATAATATTTGAAAAACAAACAATCAAAATATAGAGACATGATATGCTTAATAAACGCAACAGCCCCACGGTTGCCTCACTCCGGTTGAAGCGGCTTGGCACTCTCTAGTTTCTCTTCTAAGTTCCATCCCCTGAAACCCGACCACAAGAGTTTTAGTTTTGCGCTTTAAATACAACTCTTGAGTGATGCAAAGAGGTAAGACCAAATATTTCTTCACCTTTCAGCAGCTTCCCTTTTGAAAGAATCGATTTGTCTCTCAAGCACGGCACAAGCAGACTGAATCTCCATATTCTTCACACAAAGCTGTCTCCATTCTTGAGATAGAGCATTGAGCTCGTACGCTGTGGTTTGCTGATGCCGCCACACAACAAAGTTACAGATTACCATGTAAACCAAAGAGAAGGGTGCAAAGAAGAAAGTGTAAAGTACTTCAAAAGTAGTATTACCTGATGATACTTCCTTTCACGATTTACTTTTTCAATTTCCTCGTTCTGCTCCTGAGCTAGTCTTTGCATTCTGGAAAAAAAAAGATACCAAGTAAAGTGTTGAGATCAATCTCGCTGTGTTTAAGTTCCAAAAACCAGAGATTGGGTAAGAGTTAAAGAGTGACATGTCCCCAGAACACGAAGAGCTTCTTATGTTTCATAAGAAAGCTCTCACGCAGAAAGAACAATGAAGAAACCCACAAAGCAATTCTCATGTACAAAAAGCCAAAGAAGCATCTTATACAATAAGATGGACAACAAAGATATCAAGAATGCTTCCACAGATCATCAATGATAAATACATTCCATCAACCCTTTTAATCCCAAGTTTCAATGTAACGACAGACAATTCAACCAACGCTGCTGTACATATATATTTAAACAAACCTTGTCAAGAATACTTCTAGCCGATTGTTGTTCTGTCTCCATATCTCGGGGCCATGTTTTGACATCAATTCCAAATTCTCAAGCCTGTGAATGAACAAATCCACGATTTAAGAGAGGAATGCAGTATGTAAAAACTAGCTAGAAGAGCATCATGCATTAAATAAAATTAAGAAATTGTGCTTACTCGATCATCTTCTGTTGCAATGACCGTTGATTCTTCTGAAGATACTGCTTCCAGGCAGCATCATCATTTTTCTTACTAGCAGGAGGCATTTCAAGCTTGTATCGGGATTCAAAATCGATCCGCACTGGAGGCTTCCCAGCTCGAACACGCTCATACTCTTTGCCAAGAACTGGGCAGTTCTGATATTCGTTTTCGACCAACCAAAGGAGACAAAAACAATCAATACATGAGACATCGAATAAAAAAAATTCGCCCATTATACCTAAATCCAGAAACTAACTACAAGATCATAAACAGAAGCTATAGATAATCAAATCTCCAGAAAAAAACCCTATCAATAAAGTGACTGAAAGAAAAGAAAAGGCAATCTGCTCATGAGGTTGATTTAGAACCCATAAACTAAAATCAATCGAAACTTAGATACAATCACCCAAACCCTCTCCTACCGAAAAAGAGCAAGAACTATAACATAACAAAGCAAGAATTGACACTCTGACTGTAAAAGTCCACGGTGAAGCAAAACCCAAACACGATTGGAACTTCATCGAATTCGCTCTAAACCCTATTCCAACAAAATTTCCTAGCCCGCCCTAGAAAAACGAACAAACAAATCGATAAGAGGATTCACAGTGAAATTCACCTCGAAATCGAACTTCGGAAGAGGAGGCAACTCCTTGAGAAAATCAGCCGGCTTCCTAGAGCTCCGACGCATCTCTTCTTCAACCAAGCGGTCGACCTCCGCCTTAATCAGTGGATTGCCGTAGTCATCGTCTATATAAGGAAGCGCATCGATGACTTCTGCGTTCGCCGCGCTCGCCCAGGGCCTCGCAACCTCCGGCGCCGCCTCCAACATCAAAACGTCTCCATTGTTCGTCGCCATGACCGCCTCCACTTCAGTAATTGCACAGCCAGAAAGTGCCGAGAGAGAAAGAAAGAAAGAGAGACCCAAGAGAAGAAAAAAATAGTACTTACCGGTACCGAAGACCCGACCCGGTTCCGTTGGGCCTCGGGATATTAAGGCCCAAGAAGTAAAAGATGTGTAATATTTTATTTTGGTTGACCAATATTAATGTTTTCTTTACAAACATCTGCAAAACTATAATTTCATCGACAAAACCATATATTTGTATGCCAATATCAAGTGTTATGAATATTTTGATACATATTGAACAATTAAACTATGTTGAAATAATTTTTTAATAAAAACAAAAAAAGGAAACAAACAATCAATTTGGCAATTTGCGATTATAGTGGCATATTTGAGTATAGCAGAGTAAAAAAGAGTTGAACTTCAGGCAAATCTCGGATGAGCTGCAAGAACCGGTTCTTGTCCGGTTCAGCTGAAATCTCCGGCATAGTCTTCTCAATCTGTGGTAAGAGCTTCGCCAATTGCATCCCCGTGGCCAAACCGGTCTGCTTTTCCATCTCCTCTGCTAAGGCTACGGCACAAGACTTGAGCGAGATCTCTGCTATATTTGTAAATTCAGTGCTGCAACAAGAAAAAGAGACCAAGATATCTTTACATGACTGCAACGAAGAAACATATTTTTTTGTTGGTTCGAGGATCAAGCAGAAATGAGGACAAGAGTGTAAAGAAAGAAGTGAAAGTGTTTGCCTTGTGCGGGATAAAGAGCAGACAATTTTACCTTGTGAGTACTTCCCGTGTCTCGGTTATTAGTTGATGAAACTTGGTGACAGTTGCATCTGAAGAGGAAACATCAGTGGTTGTGTCTCTTGGAAGCATTGTTGTGTCTTGGGCCATCATTAAATAATCTACCCAGTGATGTGGACTTCCAGTGCTCATAAACACATCAAGAATCCGGATCACATTTTCTTGAAGAATACTTGTGGTTAACACATCCTTTAACTGCTTTCTGCAATCAAACACGCATCATTAGATTTCATCTTTACATAGTATAATGATCTTCTTATTGGCATTTGCGGAACCAATGAATCAACATTCGAGGATGACAAACAAGGGAGAGAATTTTGATAATGTACCCCTTAAGAACTTCTTTCACTGCACTCTTCATACTTGAAATCAAACTCGGCATGCCAATGGTCGCAAGATAATCAGCACTTGTCAAAAACTTTTGTTCGTCATCTCTATCTATGAGATCTAACTCTTCCTGTGAAAAAAGAAAAAAAAAACATATAAAGTAAATCTGTTGGTAGAGATTGTGGTAATTCAACCAATGGAACAATAATTAGATCTAAGACCAACAGTAATTTCGTAAAGAAAATAATATAAGGGATGTCGAATACACAATAGTAATCCATAACACCCTTGAATCTCAACTTGAAAACTGGTATTTCGTGTCAGATTCTTAGAAGAAGATACATTGCAACAAACAGAATGCAATTACACAGAATTTATCAAAACGACCAATTTGCAAGTAGTGGTTTGTTACAAATGAAATAATAAAATTAGCATACTGAATCTTACAACCAGAAGGGAGCAGCTTATAAGTCTCGTGCCATTCATAAACAAACAATGATTCTTTAGACATAATAAAGGAAGTTAGTAAAATGTCTTACAAGTAAATGGGAGCTGCCAAGACCTCTAGCAGTGTCGATATATAAATGTCTGCCCAAAATGTTGACTTGAACCCTAATGTACAAACTAAGCATAGTGACTGACCACAGCGACAAAACCATCCTCGTGAAACCTGGAAAACAAACACATAAGAAACGTCAGATGAGAAGATCCAATGAGCCACGGAACATAAACAGCAAGAGAGCACACAAGTACGCACTCAAAATTTTGAGCTCATTCCAGAGTTGAAGCTTCTCAGAAGGAGTCAATGTTCCTTTGCCTTTGCTTAGCTTCTCCATAATACTAGAGACATCGATCTCCTCAACAATGCGGCTACTCAAGTGACGCAATGCGTGAGGCAATGTTGTAGAATCAGCAATCATCTGAATGTTCTCGAAATGGGCCTTCATTCTATCAGAGTATAAAGCAAAACCAAAAACAAGCAACAACACTAGAGATTGAGAAACTAACTGTTGGTTTGCATATAAGAAAACAACGGAACTGGCAAAAGCAAAAGACTTTTTATCTTCTGGTGTTTCAAAAACTTAACTGGGTTTTGATGATTTCGTCATTTTCACGCTCGTTGGCAAGCTCACGTTCCAAGTCGGCGAGCTTACGAGTATGGGCATTGTATAGTTTGTAAAGCAAATATCCACTTCCCAAACAACTCGTCGTCACCAAAATCTTCCTTCTGTGCTTCCTCCAGAAACCCCTAAATTTTGCCACAAACGCAAATCAAGCGTGAGGTCTTGCCCACCCAGAGGGAAAGAAAAACCTAATTTCTCAGTTTATCTAAACCCTACGGAACTGAAATCAATAGCGACAGAACACAGGAGAACAAACCTGACTAAATCCATGGCCTTTGAAGCTATTGGATTCGAACCAACGAATCCATGGCTATAATTTTAAAATATAAAACGGAAGGGAAGAGATATATAATAACAGAGATAAAGGTATGAGAGGTAGGAAAGGAGGCCTTTGGTTCCTTTCTCGGTCGTCTGGTTTGAAGGGAAGCAAAAATGATAAAACTTTCCGGCGAGAGATGGCTTTTAGTTACGATTTTCCGATTTCCCCTTCCGTGAATAAAAATGATTGTTATCACTTCGAAGCCACACCGAGATTCTCTAATTGGAAATTGGAATCTCCACCAACCCAGAATCTCTTTTGTTTAATTATTTAACCGAACTAAACCGAATGAAAGTAAATCTGAGCTGACGATGGATCGGTTTAGAAAACTCGAAACAAAAATTTGAATCAGTAAAGTATGAAATCCGAAACCAGATTTATTAAGATGGACCAAAGTGATTGTCGCTTCGGTATAGTTAATTATTGAATAATGAATGTCCAACAAACAAACCGGTTCAAATGATATTTTGGTTTCCTTAAAACACAACTTATCTCATACTCGGTCTTGTATTAGCTAAAGGATTCACACAACAACTTCAAGCACTCTCCAAACAAAATTAGTTACTTTGATTTGATGTCTGCAACAACAACAACCTCGAATCTCTACAGACTTTCTCTGACATCTCCTTTCTTTAACATAAAATCTTATTTTTTTATCCTCTCTCGTGTTTATCATCTCAAGAAGTACCACGCCAAATGACATGTTATCCCGTTATTGAAAACTCAAGGTGGAAAATAAATAAATAATTAGAACTTCACTTAATTTCCAATATTAGGGTTTAAAATAAAATTCAAAACTTTTACAAAAGTTAATTAGATATATATGTCTTGATCATTTCCTAATAGATGCGACCCCATGCATGCTTGTACGTACGTACCTAGTATAGGTTGATATTGAGAGCACAATGGATACACCGGAGTTGTGAGAAAGTGTTTGAACCAGCTCCTTAAACTTCAGGTAACGCTATTCCAAATGGAGCCACATGCTTTGACTCTACATTCCACCGAGATTTGTTAAAAAAGACGATCCATCTTTTGATCTCCAGCATTGATCCGCATTCAAGCCTTGCAAATCCACATAATGGTCAAGATACTTCTCATGTACAACAGAAAAAGAAGCATATTCAAACCTTTTTTTTGTTTTTTTTTAATGAATGTTTATCACTTCAAACTTAAAAAAAACAAAAAGAGGGTTATTGTCAATATACCATTATACCGTTGCAACAATGCCTTGTGTGTATTGTTAGCTTCTTTTAATTCTGGTGAGATTTGTAATATTCTTTCTATCCCAGGAATAACATACTTAGAGATTGATGACTCAAGAGTCAAAGCTTTGACCTTCAACATCGGAAATTTTAAAAGTAAAAAACACATTAAGTGATGTTTAAGGTTTTTGTACACAGGTTAAGGTATCATTTAATTTTTATTTTTTTCATAATAAAAATCTCATTTATTATCTATTTAAACACAATTCAACCAATAAAAAAACAATATGCAAAATACAAATAGTCAAAAATAATAAAAAATTATTTAATTTTGTATTGAAAACTGAAAACATTACTTATCTGAGGAAAAAAAAACTCTTAAAACATAATTTTTTAAGAATGGAGGGTAGTATATAAATATCACTTTGCCGAAAAAATAAAAAATAAAAGTTACACCCATTATCAAAAGAAAGAAAAAAAATGTCAAATAAGACTCAAGATTTAAACCCTATGATTCACCAATCATCTGATGTCTTGGTCAAGAGCGCAATTGAAACATTGTTGTAGTGAGAAAGTGTTGGTAAATATACCGGTATGGTGTTGCAATCTCTTGCGCGCACTGTTATCTTCTCTAAACCAGGTGAGTTTTGTATTAGTCTTTCTATACCAGGAATAACATACTGAAAGATCAATGTCTCAAGAGTCAAAGTTTTGACCTTGAACCTCGGAAAAGGAACACCACGAATCTCGGCAAGAGACAAAATCTAAAAGAAAGCACAAAAAATAATTAATGTCGATCATTACCGTGCTTATAACACACGTTTAAACGTTCTTAAGCGTTTAGAAAATCAAATTCTAAAATCCATCTAGAAAACGTTGACTGCTGATTTTTAGATATTAGAGAATGGAATAATGAGCGCAAAACACACCTGGATAAAGTTTCCTCCCAAAGTAAGCTTCTCTGCGTTCTGCAACTTTTCTAGCATCTTTAGCACCATGACTTGAAGAAAATCATCCATTATTGAGACAAAGCAAATGTCCAGTTTAGCTTCGGTTAAAGAAGCGACATTAACTAAAGTACATGGTAACTGAGAGTTTCTCAATTTGAGACAATGGATATGTGGTGCCACAATCTGCGTTGGCCCCGAGACCCGGTTTACTTCTAATGTTCTGAGACGCAGTGATTTGCTGAGATCAAGAACCTTCAGTTTATCACAGAAATACAATGTTAAGCTTTCGAGAAGGGGACAACCAGACAGAATCTTAGCAATGGATTCATCAGAGAGATCCTACAACAACGCAAGGACAGCTTCTGCAGGGATGTCCAAGACACAAAGCATCTGGGAATCATCGTATGGGAAAAGCATAACCCAACCGTGAGTTGCTTGACAGACGAATTGATGTAGAAGAAATTAGGAAGCTCATACTTATCATGGGAACAAGGACTCCAGAAATCCAGGGACAGATTCTCCACGTTGTGGGACATGGCACACTTGATCCACGTGTTGATGTGGGGAATATTCTTCTTCGTGGTGGATTTTAGGTAAAAATTAATCGTCTTCGGAGCTGTGTAGCGAGTTAGGGTTTCGTTTATCGAAGCGGCCGTCAGTGTATCGGCATCTAAGGAGAGAGAAGGTATATCGCACCATACATGCCTCCATCGTTTTGACAATATGGAAGTTCTGATGGCCAGCTTGGTCGGAATAAAGCAGAGGATATGTTGGAGGATCACATCTGGTAAAGAGCTTATTGAGTCTTGTTCAGCGGCGGTCGAGCTGTCGTCGGCCATCTTAATTATCAAGCTAAATAATTAGCGAGTTAGTTTATTAGGTTTGTTGATATTGAAGAATTTATGAAACAGCTTTTTATTTAGCAAAATAGCTTCCAATGCACAATTTCACATACCATACAAAGCCCAAAATAATACAGTAAAACCTCTATAAATTAATAATGTTGAGAATTCAAAATTTTATTATAGTAAATTGTTTTCGACACTGCAAGATTCGTTCGGGAGATGTTGTATCAAGGAATTTAGAAGATGAATCAAACGACATTCATGAACTTGAAGTAGTGATTAATAATATCGGTTATCGAAACAGAATGGATGTCAATAGTCTACTCGATTACCCGGGTGAAAATGATACATGCTCAGAAATTCAGAGTTTAGAAGAAATTGTAGCTACTATCCTTACTGAATATGATGAAGTTGAAGACAATGTTATGGAACATTTGAAAGTGGTTACACGCAAAAAAGCAAGTATGGCCTCTAGAAGTATTTACAATTTTTAGATGCAGGTCGAGAGCACAACACTAGAAGTTATGGATGCAATAAACAAGATTAGAGATGAGCTCCAACGAGATTCTAACTTTAAGAATAAACAAACAATAATATATTCATATTTTACGATTTTACTAAATTGTTTTAGATATGTATGCATAAGATTTATAATTATACATTTATCATATTATTGGGACCATATATTTACATAGAGATTTCAAAAAAAATTATTATCTTATTATCTTATCGAATTGTGTTAAATTTTACACTGGCCCGACTCGAGACCGGAAAAATTTATTAATTTATAGTGATTATTAATTGATCGAGTATTAATTTATAGAGGTTCCTTTTTTTTGGTGAGTGTCGGTTCTGTTGGTCTATGCCAGATATCGATTTCCCGCGGGAGCGGAATTACCAAGACAAGCATTTGGCCAAGTGGGACATTATAAGTGGGCTGTGTCATTCCCACCCGGAAGATTAGTTTGGATCTGTTTGAGATTATTTCCGAGGGCCGAAAGATATAAAAAAAAAAAAAAAATACGTACGTTTCAACTTCCAGAAACAGTTGCTTAAAAGCTTCGTACAAGTGTTGCTACTTGCGTCTGTAAGTGGACAAGAAAGCTCTTTTGTTTTTTAGTCAGTGAGAGCATCTACAAAGGTAGAACCCCAATTGGGGTTTTTACCATTATTTATAATAATAATTTTGACCATTTATTTATAATAATAATTTTGAAAATTTTAAACTTAAGAGCCTCATTAAAAGTTTATATTTTTTCTTTCTTCCAATGGTAGAACTCCAAGTGGGGTTCTTAAAAAAAAAAAAAAATTTACTGGTTGATTCTATTGCAAAAAAATAAAATTTACAGAGAGTTTGACCTTTCTGGCCGAGTTACAAAAATTGAGAAGCTTTTTTTTTGTAACAAACAAAAATTGAGAACTTGATGAGAGTTATGTTTAAAGAACAGACAAGGAGAGGGAAAGATAAATAAAAAAGTGGAATCATTTCTTCTCAGTTTGAAACAGACATAAACTAAAAGGCCTTGCATCATCTAAAATTCATCATCACTCAAGTCGCTTCGTATTTGGGATCAGCAACTACGTAATGATAAGCAATTACCAATGGGAAGATGAAGATGCCAAGGAAATTGACTATAAACCCCAAGTCTTGATCATCGATCATCTGCACCAACACAAGCACCATTTGAGTTTACACCAACCAGAAAAAAAGAAAGTGCAGTTGAAAGCATTCCGGGTTTTAGTAACAACAAAGCTTACTATGTTGATGTCGACAGAAAGCTCTTCAAACCATGTCCTTATACATCCGCCTTATCTCACTCGCTTGCATGGACCTTATCCTTATACATCTGCCTTATCTCATCACACTAGCTTGCATTTACATTGCTTATGTATACAAAGAGAAGGACATAAGGACATGGTTTGAAGAGCTTTCTGTCGACATCAACATAGTAAGCTTTGTTGTTACTAAAACCCGGAATGCTTTCAAATGCACTTTCTTTTTTTCTGGTTGGTGTAAACTCAAATGGTGCTTGTGTTGGTGCAGATGATCGATGATCAAGACTTGGGGTTTATAGTCAATTTCCTTGGCATCTTCATCTTCCCATTGGTAATTGCTTATCATTACGTAGTTGCTGATCCCAAATACGAAGCGACTTGAGTGATGATGAATTTTAGATGATGCAAGGCCTTTTAGTTTATGTCTGTTTCAAACTGAGAAGAAATGATTCCACTTTTTTTATCTATCTTTCCCTCTCCTTGTCTGTTCTTTAAACATAACTCTCATCAAGTTCTTAATTTTTGTTTGTTACAAAAAAAAAGCTTCTCAATTTTTGTAACTCGGCCAGAAAGGTCAAACTCTCTGTAAATTTTATTTTTTTGCAATAGAATCAACCAGTAATTTTTTTTTTTTTTTTTTTAAGAACCCCACTTGGAGTTTTACCATTGGAAGAGAGAAAAATTATAAACTTTTAATGAGGTTCTTAAGTTAAAAAATTTCAAAATTATTATTATAAATAATGGTAAAAACCCCAATTGGAGTTCTACCTTTGGAGATGCTCTAAAAACTCTCAAATTAGAACCGGTTCTAAGACATATTAGCTATTTTGATTTAAATTTTAAGCAATTTAATGTTAAGAATCCCTTAAAATCTTCTCCTTGGAGATGCTCTAGAGCATCATTATCGGTAGGTTTTAATGAGTTTCTTAAGAAGTTTCTTAGAATAAAATATTGTATAATTAATAAAAAGCAGGTTTATACCTAAGAACCGATTCTTAGAGCATCATTATTGCAGTATCTAAACGTGGGTATCTAAAATTTTAATCAATAAAACTGATTAAATTAAATCCAATAATCACTTTATCTTTTAGAACCGTATCCAAAGTTAGATGTTTTGGAACCGTATCCAAAAGGCACATGTCGTTCTCCGACTCTCCTCGTTCTCTCGATTTCTTGCTTCATTTGTTTTCAAAATCGAATCAAAAAATCGTTGAAGAGATCTAAAAGTGATTCTGATTTCAAAATCGAATCAAAAAATCGTTTCGAATTCCGATCAAGCTCCGGTGAAGATTCCGTTGAAGAGATCTAAAAGTGAAACCACGACGGAATCCGATAAGTCTATGCTTGAATCTCTGCATCAAGATATTTTGGTAAGTTCAATTTAAACCTCATTTTCTCTCTAAATTGCGATTTGTTTGGTCTAAAGATTTTGATTTGGGCATCGATTTCAGGGATAGTCACCTTCAATTGAGTGTTTTGTTTACTGAACTCAAATGGCTTCTCTAAAGTCTCAACCTTTTTGCATTCAATTGATAGCTGCTGGGTTTTTATAGGGCTGAGTTTCTTAGTTAATTATTAGGATTTCTTATTTATGGGATGGAAACGAGGTCTTGAACAAATGGTTTCTTATTTATGAAGGTGATCAAGAATGGAAACGAGCTTATTTGATGCCAGTGCTTTCAGTTTCTTTTGTTCGTTATGGCTTGCCTCCCTTAGTGACTTTTTCTACTGAGTTTATGAGTTATATGACTTACATAGAAGCGTTGGCGAAGGTGTAATGTGGAGTAACCTTGTTTTCTTACATTCGTTTATTTTCATATGCTTGTAGCTTCCAAGAACTTGTGGATTGTCTTCTCATCAATACACTGGAGTCATACGTCTGTCTCCTAATCAGACTTCCCCAGTTGAATCAGTGCTTCCTCAGCAAACTGCACGTACTTGTGGAAATGTCTCAAATATGTTGTCCTCTGAGCTGGAAGTGGTTGACTGGAGTGAAATATTTTTTTTCAAAATTGACTCCCTGGTATTCTCTCTTCTCTATGACAACTAACATCCTTTTGTTGACCTAAAATTAATTTGTGGCCCCTGAATGTTAATGGATTTTGTTTCTTTATAAATGACCATGTTCCTCTTCTCTGTGGATTTTCATGTGCATCACTATTCTATTTGTATTTCTACTACTTTTGGTCCCATAGATTGATTCAACATACGTCTTTAAATATCCAAAAAAAGCAGAAACAGTTTTAATGCAGTGCTTATAGCTTGGCCAATCATAGTTACTAATCTTGGTGCATGTACCCTTTCTTGTACAACGTTAGAATAAAATGTATTATGAGTATTTTTTTTCTGCTTATTATTTTCGGTCTTCAAGATCAAGTTTGCAGCAGCTTAGATATTTTATTGTTCTTTTATTTTTCCAGGATGACATCATCTTGGAATTAATAGTGACAGACGTCGGAAAAGGTTTGTTTCCTTTGTCCTTGTGGCATATATATCACGCTTAAATGCTTGTTAGATGCATCAATGGTTGTTAGGTAGAAATTGTTAGTGATAAATGCTTGTTAGATGCATCAATTAGCAAGTCTTTGACATAGACATTTAGCTACTTGTGTGATAAATGCATTTTTTGTTTGGTTAGTCATTCATTGCTAACAAAAAACTAACATAAGCTAAACACATGATCCTCTTCATCACTCTATTTCTTTCTCTTTCTCTTCCCCAGTTTTCTTTCTCTTTCTCTTTAGCGTTCTCTTTCTTCCTCTTTCTCTAGCTCAGAAACCTCTAAACACATAAACACATTTCTTTCTCTGTATCTGCTTAAAGATCACAAAGAAGTCAATGGATTCTCCGAACCCTTTTGATGACTCCATTGGGTATGTAAACCTTCTAAATAGTCAACAAGACTATTTATTCCGGCCTAGTGTAGCTGTTGGATCATCTGCAGTCCCTCTCTTTAGTTCTCCGTTTCCTAATGATCCAACCCAACCTGAAGCCACCACACCTGAGGCTGCAACAGTAAGA
>PKML01010201.1:408411-420861 GCA_002933935.1 Eutrema yunnanense | reverse complement strand
GGTTCGTGCAAAAATTGTGCAGAATCAGGTTTCTGGAAAAACTATGCAGAATCCGTTTCGTACGAAAATTGTGCAGAATCAGGTTTATGGAATATCTCTGCAGTATTGGGTTCGTGCAAAATCCGGGTGGAGAGATTTTCTGACAGAATACGTGCGAGATCTTGTGCATATTCAAACTAATGGATTTAAGAAGATCTATATGATGTTAAGAATGTTGTTGAAGATTCGAGGGCGAATCTTTCTTGGCCGACGGGACCTGATGCAGCGAAGAATTGAAGATTCGAGGACGAATCTTTTTTGGCTGGCGAGACTGATGCAGCGAGATATTTGGAATATTTCCAAATATCTTCATTATTATCTTTTATTTAATTAATTAAGATTATTCTAGATTTTAAGGTTTTATGATTTATTATAAATAAGCCGTTTAGGCTTTCTATTGTATTCAGTTGTTGATTTTTAATAAAGAGTTTTGGCTTTTGAGAGAAGAGTATTCTCTATCCCTTGTTTTCGGCAGATCTATCAGGATCTCAACGAGTTCAAGAAGCAGGTCCCAAGCGAGGATTCTCTCGAATCCCTTGGTTGAGCTGGCAGGTCCCAATCGATTCCTTTGAATCCATTGGTTGAGCTGTTTATCGTTACTTCCGCTACATCAGAATGTTATATAGATTAGTTCCATCTTTGTGTTTTATGAATTTGTTTCAGTGTTCGTTCAGTTTGATATTGGTTATGTCTTTGTTTTAGTTGTTTAGTTTGTGTATCTATAGTGTGTTTAAAACTTCATGTATGTTAATTCAATGTAATGGTTTTTCATGTATCAATGTTAATACATCAAGTTTGTGTGGCAAGAAACTCTTAAAAAAAATTCAAATATTTAAAATTTTAGATACCCATTAGAGGTTCTAACCAATAAACTATGAAAATACTTAGAACCTCTTATGAATTCTAAACTTTTAACTTTTGAATTTTTTTAATTAAAATATTGGTTAGAACCCTTTATGGGTATCTAACCAATAATGATGCTCAAGGAGGATATTTTTTCTTGGAAATATCTCATCTTTATTCAACTTACTTTTATAAATAACAAAATGGCGCCTTACTTATTTATACATGACTATATAACCCCAATAGATATATATTTATACAAAACAACCCCACGTTGATTATGCAGAGCTGTTCTAAATCGGTAAAACCCTATTTCTTCTTCTTTCTGTCTTCTCTTTCTCTCCGGTCTCTTTTCCTGTTTTCGATCCTCAATCGCGAAGCCCTAGTTTGAAGATCTTTGTTAGGATCGTTCTCCTCTGTTGAACCCTGGAAAGGGATTAGATTGATTTTCCATTAATCAGCAAAAAAAATTACCAAATGGCTGGCTTATTAACTTGATCGGTATAGAATTGATCGAGAAATGAGTCAGCCTTGTGTGGTTCTCGCAACGGCTAGCTATGATCATACGATCCGATTCTGGGAAGCAGAAAGCGGTCGCTGTTACCGTACCATTCAGTATCCTGACTCGGTAAGCCTCTCTTCTTCAGAAACTCTTAACTGTATGGGGAGAAAAAGACTCAATACGGTGTTTCTTTCTTTTGGGATATTTGCAGCATGTGAATAGGCTCGAGATAACCCCAGATAAGCGTCATCTAGCAGCAGCTTGCAATCCTCATATCCGACTCTTTGAAGTCAATTCCAACAGCCCTCAACCTGTAAATTTCCTCTCTTTTTCTTTTCAATGTGGTGTTTTTCGTCTGCCTTGCTTGAATGATCTCTGTGAACATCAGGTGATGACCTATGATTCACACACCAACAATGTTATGGCAGTGGGATTCCAGTGTGATGGAAAATGGATGTATTCAGGATCAGAGGATGGCACAGTTAAGATCTGGGACTTGAGGTAGATTATGTTATTCTTCATGTTAGATAGATTCACTCATCCAAGTGCGAGTTGTAAGAAAAAGACAAGATTTTGGATACAAAAGCCTCGGAAATTGACTCGTAAACCAAAATGTAGGGCTCCAGGTTGCCAAAGGGAGTATGAGAGTGTTGCCGCAGTTAACACAGTTGTTTTACACCCAAATCAGGTACGTCAACTAGAAAAATCATCTGTCAGTATTTACTTGAGTGATCTGTGTTGCTGCAGTTAACACAGTTGTGTTTGCTTTTCTGACAGTTGTCTCAGTTGCTATCACAATGTGTTTGGACGTTATCATGAACTTTGCTTTTTTCTTTTACAGACTGAATTGATATCTGGAGACCAAAACGGCAATATCCGTGTATGGGATCTCAGAGCAAATTCCTGTAGTTGTGAATTGGTATTTGCCTTAACACGTCTTCATTTCTTCATCCTTGTTACATTTCTGAGAGAATCTTAGCTTCTTTCAGCCAAACAGGATTGTAAAAAGATCGCGTGTAATCGCTCTGGTGTAATTATAGGTACCAGAAGTTGATACAGCTGTACGGTCTCTAACGGTTATGTGGGATGGGACAATGGTTGTTGCTGCTAACAACCGTGGAACATGTTATGTATGGCGCTTGTTGCGTGGAAAGCAGGTACTTTTCTGATATGAAAAGCCTTTCCTTTAACCGTGCTAATGTCTCATTCCTGTAGTTGTCATGCCAATTAAAAATTCTGTTCGTTTCCAGACGATGACAGAGTTTGAGCCCCTTCACAAGCTACAAGCTCATAATGGCCACATCCTTAAATGTCTACTCTCTCCTGCGAACAAGTAATGTGTTCCTTACTCTTTCTTTGTAAACCGTTTTCTTCATCTTCTCCCTTAGTAGCTCTTCTATATTTTGGTGTCAGATATCTAGCGACTGCATCATCTGATAAAACTGTCAAAATCTGGAACGTCGATGGTTTCAAACTAGAGAAAGTTTTAACAGGTATGGTCCCCATGTTTTTGAAAGGGATCTTCGTTTCTCCATTACTCTCACTCTTACCCTTAACATTGTCATGACACTTATCCAACAGGACATCAAAGATGGGTTTGGGACTGCGTCTTCTCAGTGGATGGAGAATTCCTTGTAACAGGTACTAATCTCCATCTTAAAATAAACCGGTGGAAAACTTGTGTGGAAAAGAGAGAGAACAGTCTTTAAACTGGTTTTGATTCTGTAATATGCACAGCATCATCGGACATGACGGCTAGGTTGTGGTCTATGCCAGCGGGAAAAGAAGTGAAGGTGTACCAAGGTCATCACAAGGCCACTGTGTGTTGTGCACTCCATGATTAAAACCTGAATAAGAATCAGACAAACTAAATAATGAACAGATAATAATGATTCCTACCAAAAAAAAAAAAAAAAAAAAAACAGAAAATAATTTCTTTCTTTTTATTGTAGGAAACTTTTGTACATTTGAATCTGATTCGATTAAGTTTTAAATTTGTAATTGCTCCTCTAATCTCTGTGCGATCAAAAACATTACTTCTTAACTCTGAAATATAATGACAAAAACGCTCTCAAATATGAGAGGCCCATGTAATTTAAATATCTTAAAGCTATACCAGGCCCTGAAACTTGGGCCCAAATAAGTATTCTCCTTGCAGAAACCGCACCAAACCCTAGTCTCCTTATTTTTGACCTAGAGAATAAATACCTACACTTCACACGCCCTCCATTTCTCTCGCTCTGCTACGCCATTTTTGGATTAAGAAGAAGAAGAAACCCTAGAGTCTCTCCCCACAACCCCTAGCCATGGCCGAGGGACTCGTATTGAAGGGCATTATGCGCGCCCACACCGACATGGTCACCGCCATCGCCACACCGATCGACAATTCCGACATCATCGTCACGGCGTCGCGCGACAAATCCATCATCCTCTGGAAACTCACCAAGGACGAGAAGTCCTACGGTGTTGCACAGCGTAGGCTCACTGGTCACTCTCACTTCGTGGAGGATGTCGTTCTCTCATCGGACGGTCAGTTTGCTCTCTCCGGAAGCTGGGACGGTGAGCTCCGTCTCTGGGATCTCGCCACCGGCGTCACCACGCGGAGATTCGTGGGACACACGAAAGACGTGCTCTCCGTCGCTTTCTCTGTTGATAACCGTCAGATCGTATCCGCGTCTCGTGACCGTACGATCAAGCTGTGGAACACTCTGGGTGAGTGCAAGTACACGATCTCCGAGCAAGGTGATGGTCACAAGGAGTGGATTAGCTGTGTGAGGTTTAGCCCAAACACGCTTGTGCCTACCATTGTTTCGGCTTCGTGGGATCACACCGTGAAAGTGTGGAATCTCCAGAACTGCAAGCTGAAGAACTCTCTCGCCGGACACTCGGGTTACCTCAACACTGTGGCGGTCTCGCCCGATGGTTCGCTATGCGCTAGTGGTGGGAAAGACGGTGTTATCTTGTTGTGGGATTTGGCAGAAGGAAAGAAGCTGTACTCGCTTGAGGCTGGCTCGATTATCCACTCGCTTTGCTTCAGCCCGAACAGATACTGGCTGTGTGCTGCAACAGAGAACAGCATTAAGATCTGGGATCTGGAGAGCAAGAGTGTTGTTGAGGACTTGAAGGTTGATCTCAAGGCTGAGGCAGAGAAGTCTGATGGTGGTGTCGGAATCGGTAACCAGAAGAAGGTATGTCGTTATTCATATACTTCTTCTTACTGGTGTTTCGATTGTAATTGGTCCTCTGTTCATACAAAATGACATTGATCAATTTAGGGAATGCACGTGGATCATTTTTACTAGTCTATCTTTGATTGTGAAATTATAATTTGGGTTCCAAGCAATTCTTACCCTGAATTTTGGTTAGAGTGTAGTTCTTTAGTTTAAACTCCTGACATTGGTTCTTGAGATTGATGATGTTTTCTAATGGCCAAAATTGTGTAATGCAGGTGATCTACTGCACGAGCTTGAACTGGAGTGCAGATGGAAGCACATTGTTCAGTGGTTACACAGATGGAGTTGTCAGGGTTTGGGGTATTGGTCGTTACTAGAGAGACACAAGAAGAAGAAGAAGAAGAAAAAAAGATGAATGTTACAAAATCTCCAGAGAAGTTAGCTGTTTTTATTTTCTCCAATTTTTCTAGACTGGATCTTTTTGAAGTTCTCCTATGTATTAGTCCCTTCGAAACCTCTATTTTGGCAATTTTTGTTTAATTCCAGAACAAGAAAAAACCCAAGTCAAGAACGATTATCATCACTATATAATCCATCCACAGATTATCGTCACTATAAAGATTTTGGTTGCAATTACACAATCGTGATCTTGGAATTGGTTTTCTAAAGGTTGAATCTTCACGGGAAACGCTTTGGAGTTAGCTAATTCATTTCATATCAATGTCCGTCTGTCACAGTAAAACGGCAAGGTGTTTGTTCATTTATAATTCTAGACAGCTTGGAGTTTATGTCAAAGCTAAAAACGGCAAGGTGTTTGTTCATTAGAATCTCAGATGGAGGATGAAAACAAAACAAAAAAATCTCAGATGTTTTTTTTTTTTTGTAATCGTAAAAAATATCACTCTTTCTCACTCGCTTGTAACGGTACATATCCTGCAACAGATTTATGAAGCTTAGGAGATATTATTAATGGCGGTTTCTGCAGGGGCTTTAGCTTTTGCTTCTCCTCTCTCTTCATCCCCTGCTTTATCCGTCCGCGCCGCCCTTAATTCTACTTCGGCGACGGTTTCTGTGATTAAAGATGAACAAGGGAACACTTCTACCCAGAAATTCACCTACAGTCGAGCCTCTCCCGCAGTCCGATGGCCGCATTTGAATCTCCGTGAGACTTATGATTCCAGAAGCTCAACACCATCTCAGCCTGTTTCTTCTCCGGTTTCGCCAACCGATGTCGCCGATATGCGGGATTCCGGAGAATTCGTCGATTCTGTTGGCTCCAGCGAGCAACAAAAGTCGAACGAAGAAGCCGCCGTGGCGAGTCGGAGAAGGAGAGTGAAGAAGATGAATAAGGTTGCTCTGATAAGGGCCAAGGATTGGAGAGAGAGAGTGAAATTCCTGACGGATAAGATTCTAGGCCTGAAACCTAATCAGTTCGTGGCGGATATTCTCGATGCTCGGCCTGTTCAGATGACGCCCACTGATTACTGCTTCGTCGTGAAATCGGTTGGTCAGGAGAGCTGGCAACGAGCTCTCGAGGTTTTCGAGTGGCTCAATCTCCGTCATTGGCACTCACCCAATCCCCGGATGGTGGCAGCCATACTCGGCGTTTTGGGACGGTGGAATCAGGAATCGCTCGCGGTGGAGATTTTCACGAGGTCTGAGCCAGCCGTCGGAGACACGGTTCAAGTGTACAACGCGATGATGGGCGTTTATTCCCGTAGCGGCAAGTTTTCCAAGGCACAAGAGCTGCTCGATGCAATGCGTCAGAGAGGGTGTATTCCTGACCTGATAAGTTTCAATACTCTTATCAACGCTAGGCTTAAGTGTGGTGGGTTGACTCCGAATCTGGCTGTTGAGCTATTAGATATGGTGAGAAATGCGGGTCTTAGGCCTGATGCTATCACATACAACACTCTTCTTAGTGCCTGTTCGCGGGATTCAAATTTGGAAGGGGGAGTGAAGGTTTTTGAGGACATGGAAGCTCATCGATGTCAGCCTGACTTGTGGACTTACAATGCCATGATTTCCGTCTATGGAAGATGTGGGCTTGCTGCGAAAGCCGAGAGTCTCTTCACGGAGTTGGAGCTTAAAGGATATTTCCCTGATGCGGTAACATACAACTCTTTGCTCTATGCTTTTGCCAGAGAAAGAAATACAGAGAAGGTGAAGGAAGTGTACCAGGAAATGCAGAAAATGGGGTTTGGAAAAGATGAGATGACTTACAACACGATCATTCACATGTATGGAAAGCAGGGTCAACTTGATCTTGCGCTACAGCTATATAAGGACATGAAAGGTTTGTCGGGTAGAAACCCTGATGCTATTACTTACACAGTTTTGATCGATTCACTTGGAAAAGCAAACAGAACCGCGGAAGCTGCAGCTCTAATGTCTGAGATGCTTGATGTTGGGATAAAACCAACTCTGCAGACCTACAGTGCTCTCATCTGCGGTTATGCCAAGGCTGGGAAGCGAGAGGAGGCCGAAGATACTTTCAGTTGCATGTTACGCTCAGGGATTAAACCTGATAATTTAGCGTATTCTGTAATGTTGGATATATTTCTAAGAGGCAATGAGACAAGAAAGGCTTGGGCTTTATATTGTGATATGATTTCTGATGGTCATACACCGTCTCACAGTCTGTATGAGTTGATGATACTTGGACTTATGAAGGGAAGCAGGTCAGAAGACATTCAGAAAACCATCAGAGATATGGAAGAATTATGTGGCATGAATCCACTAGAGATTTCCTCAGTTCTTGTTAAGGGCGAATGCTTTGATCTTGCTGCTAGACAGTTGAAAGTGGCTATCGCCAATGGCTATGAACTGCAAAACGACACTCTTTTGTCTATCCTGGGTTCCTACAGTTCATCAGGCAGGCATTTAGAAGCATGTGAGTTACTTGAATTTTTGAAAGAACACGCCAGTGGATCTAAGCGGCTTATAAATGAAGCACTTATTGTTCTACATTGCAAGGTTAACAATATAATTGCTGCGCTAGAAGAATACTTCGCTGATGCATGTGTTCATGGATGGAGTTTTGGCAGTTTCACCATGTATGAGTCTTTATTACACTGTTGTGTAGCGAATGAACATTATGCTGAAGCTTCTCAAGTTTTCTCTGACCTGAGACTATCTGGCTGCGAAGCTTCAGAAAGTGTTTGTAAAAGCATGGTTGCTGTGTATTGTAAGCTTGGCTTTCCAGAGACAGCTCATCAAGTGGTTAATCAGGCTGAGACAAAAGGCTTCCACTTTGCTTGTTCGCCTATGTATACTGATATCATTGAGGCTTATGGAAAACAAAAGCTATGGCAAAAAGCAGAGAGTGTGGTTGGCAACTTAAGACAAAGTGGACGAACACCTGATCTGAAGACATGGAACAGTTTGATGACGGCTTATGCTGAGTGTGGCTGTTATGAGCGGGCAAGGGCTATATTTAACACTATGATGAGGGATGGTCCGTCTCCAACTGTAGAATCCATCAATATTCTGTTGCATGCTTTGTGTGTTGATGGGAGGCTTGAGGAGCTATACGTTGTTGTTGAAGAATTGCAAGATATGGGCTTTAAGATTAGCAAAAGCTCCATTCTTTTGATGCTTGACGCATTTGCCCGAGCTGGAAATATTTTTGAGGTAAAGAAGATATACAATAGCATGAAGGCTGCTGGTTACTTGCCCACGATTCGCCTTTATAGGATGATGATTGAGCTTTTGTGCAAAGGGAAGCGAGTCAGAGATGCTGAAGTTATGATTTCTGAAATGGAAGAAGCTAGCTTCAAGGTTGAGCTCGCTATATGGAATTCCATGCTGAAGATGTATACGGCTATTGAGGATTACAAGAAGACAGTTCAAGTGTACCAGAGGATAAAAGAAAATGGACTGGAACCAGATGAGACCACTTACAATACTCTGATTATAATGTATTGTAGAGATAGACGACCAGAAGAAGGGTACTTGCTTATGCAGCAAATGAGAAATATTGGTTTGGACCCAAAACTGGACACATACAAGAGCTTGATCTCTGCTTTTGGTAAGCAGAAATGCCTTGAACAAGCTGAACAACTGTTTGAAGAGCTTCTCTCCAAAGGTTGTAAACTAGACCGTTCATTTTACCACACGATGATGAAAATATCCCGGGATTCTGGAAACGACTCTAAGGCAGAGAAGTTGTTGCAAATGATGAAGAATGCGGGAATAGAACCAACACTTGCTACAATGCATCTGCTCATGGTTTCATATAGTTCTTCAGGAAAGCCCCAAGAAGCTGAAAAGGTTCTTAGTAACATGAAAGAAACAGACGTGGAACTAACAACTCTGCCTTATAGTTCAGTTATCGATGCTTACCTTCGGAGTAAAGATTATAACAGTGGAATAGAAAGGCTCTTGGAGATGAAGAGAGAGGGCCTGGAGCCAGACCACAGGATATGGACTTGCTTTGTTAGGGCGGCGAGTTTCGCCAAGGAAAAAAACGAAGTCATGTTGCTGCTGAAAGCTCTTCAAGATATAGGTTTTGATCTTCCTATCAGGTATGCATTCCGATTTTCCGTACATACCATTTTGAATTCCTTTCTATTAGTCGTGTTTGGAGAAGTCCTTAATACTGTCCTAAAAAAAGTTCATGGTTTTTATTAATTACAACTAAGATCATATAAATCTGATACAGGAACTTACTCGTAACTGAAACTAGAAATAATAAACATCGTCATATGTTACTAATTCTTATGTTTTTAATGACCTGCCAGGCTTTTAGCTGGAAGACCTGAGTTGCTAGTTTCAGAGGTAGATGGGTGGTTTGAGAAACTGAAACCCATAGAGGACAATGCTGCTCTCAATTTTGCTAATGCTCTTTTGAATCTTCTCTGGGCGTTTGAACTCAGAGCTACTGCATCATGGGTATTCCAATTGGCAATCAAAAGGGGTATCTTCAGTCTTGACGTGTTCAGGTCAGTCCTGTTTCACCTATGTCGTCTGTTTTGGAGAGCTCGCGCCTGTACCAGGAAACACTTGTTTCGTGCAAACGATTAGGTGTTTAGCTGTCCCATTTGTGATTGATTTTGATTTGCAGGGTGGCGGACAAGGACTGGGGTGCTGATTTTAGAAGATTGTCGGGAGGTGCAGCGCTTGTTGCCCTTACTCTATGGCTTGACCACATGCAGGCAATTCATCTCTTTCTTCTCTCTCAATATCTCTGCATAACTGAAGAATCTTTTGACAATCATTCTCATAATCACCAATAATTTTCAATCTCTGGCTACAATTCTTCTCCCGTTTCAGGATGCATCACTTGAAGGGTACCCAGAATCTCCAAAGTCGGTAGTCTTAATAACAGGGACCGCAGAATACAACGGTATATCCCTGGACAAAACGCTAAAGGCGTGTCTTTGGGAGATGGGATCTCCTTTTCTTCCCTGCAAGACGAGAACCGGACTCCTAGTGGCGAAAGCTCACTCTCTCAGGATGTGGTTGAAGGACTCACCTTTCTGCTTCGACTTGGAACTGAAAGACGCAGTGTCTTTACCGAATTCAAGCTCGATGGAGCTGATCGATGGGTGTTTCATAAGATGTGGCCTTGTTCCTGCGTTTAACCACATCAAAGAGAGACTTGGTGGGTTTGTATCACCAAAGAAGTTTTCGAGACTGGCTCTTCTACCGGATGAGATGAGAGAACGAGTGATAAAGACAGATATAGAAGGACATAGACAGAAGTTAGAGAAGTTGAAGAAGAAGAATAAAGGAAATGAGATGGATGGTGTTAACACTCGAAGGAAGTTCATTAGAAGTAAGTAATGCCATGATATTGTACTCAAATCATTATTGTATACAGATTTTCTTTTTCTTTTTGTGGATATAAGTAATCAGAAAAAGTATTTTCATGTGTATTATTATACTAGATAAGTACCCGCATACTAGATAAGTACCCGCATATATGCGGGTTTGTAATTTAATATTTTATAACCCGTTAAAAAAATTAAAGACGACAAAATGGAAATCAAAATTAGACCACCCGTGAAAATATATAATGCATAAATTTATCAACAAAGTTTACGATGAAATAAATATATACATTGAAAGAAAAATTTGGTGAAGAGATGCAATAAATAGTTTTGGATAAGATTATTGGACTTTTAATTTTTTGGTGTGTAATTGACACAGTACCAAATTGTGGTTTATATAAAGTTGAGAAATTATAATTTTTTTCCTTTTAAAATTAATTTTCTTAATCTAAATGGAAAAACTAAGAAATGTTTTTTCATTTTTTATATTAATTTTACCTTTTAAGATAAATTTAATTTTTAACTTTTTAATTTTATTTTTTTAGTAACTATATATTTTAAGATAAAATTTTTAACTTTGACTTCTCAGAATTTTTAAGTTTTTTTTATTAATCGATTTTATTTTTTTTAGTAAATTAATAAATTTGAAACCAATAAAAGTTAAGAAAATACATTTCTCGAAACGCAGTAACATAATCAAAATCACGATTCATATAAAATTTAGTTCCAGAAAATGCCGACAAACAAAAAGAGTTAATTATATTGAATTATAATAGTATTTTTCTATATTCAAAAATAATTTAGATTAAAGTTAGATAATAAGTTTATAAAATTAGGATAATATATTTGTCAAAAAAATTACAAATATATTGATCTTCTCGTCAAGTAAGAGTAAATTCATTCCTATGAGCTCATTGTTTTTTTTCAATTTTTTTGCCTTCCACTTTTTGATTAGACGAATTACGGTACGACGATAAGAGCGCTTCATGTTTAAGCTATCTAATGTTAAATAGTCTCTATTGTTATTTAGAATTTCAGCATTCATTGTTTCTCTCTTGATATTCCTGTAAAAAAAAATAAAAAATTCCATTAATGTACAACATAATTTGTTTTTTATATATACACCAATAACGTACCCGAATTATTTTTGTTTTATACACCACCTCTATATGTAGGTATGTTAAGATATAGACTACAAAAGATTGAGAAACTATAACGTACATCATATTTTTCAGCATAGTAATCTAAAAAATAAAAATAAAAAACTAATATTATACACCACCTCTAAGATATTTGTCTAGATATGATGTACAACATAATATGGATCCGTGCGTTGCTATTAACATATAGAGACTTGTAAAATACACAAAAGTTACCTCTTAGTAATTTGTTTTGCGTTTGATTTCTGTATCTCTCTTCTCAATATTTTTTGGGTTGTAAAATTGAGAAACTATCAAATTGGTTATATAGAGGTAAGAAATTATAATTCATTTTCCTTATATGATTGTATTCCTTTTTTAAAGTTCCTTAATCAAAATAGAAAAATGTTTATCTCGTTTTTTTTAAATTTAGTTTTTATAGATAAATTTCTTTAATCTAAAACCAATTTATATTTTCTTTTTTTCTGCTAACTTTACATTTAAGATTAAGTCTATGTTCTATTTTTTTTCTTTTCCTTTCTTTTTGGGGCTAAGTTTACTTTTAGGATGGATACTCCCTTTTTTTCTAAAGATATATATATTTTTTAACTTTATATTTAGGATTAAGTCTATTTTTTTTTTCCTTTTTCATAAATTAAACTCTAGCTTTTAATTTTAAGATAAATTTCCTTATAATCTCCTTATAGATAAATTTATGTAATCTAAAATCAATTTTTATTTTCTTTTTTTTCTGGTAACTTTACATTTAGGATTAAGTTTATGTTCTATATTTGTTTTTTTGCTAACTTTACTTTTAGGATTAAGTTTTTTTTTTCTTTTTCTTAAATTAAACTCTAGCTTTTAATTTTAAGTTAAATTTCCTTAATAAATAAATTTTCTTAATCTAAAAACAATTTTTATTTTCCTTTTTTATGCTAACTTTACATTTAGGATTAAGTCTATGTTTTTTTTTTTTTTTT
>PKML01010201.1:361924-408378 GCA_002933935.1 Eutrema yunnanense | reverse complement strand
TTTTTTTTCCTTTTTCTTAAGTTAAACTCTACTTTTTAATTTTAAGTTAACTTTCCTTAATCTAAAAAAAAACTTTTATATTAACTCGACACGTGTCAAAATCTGATCGATTAACTTGACACGTGTCGCGATCTTGCGAGTTACTAACTTTGAAACATTCTCTTTTATATATATAGATAGATACTTACTAATAAGGGTTAATGAATTAAAGAGAGTTACATTACACAGTTTATTACCGTTAAATAGTAATTTTAGCTATAAAAAAATACTTAATTACTCTTGCTGCCATCAAATTTCAAACAATTTCTTTGTTGTTAGAATCACGGAAACTATTGTTTTTCTATAAAATTGTTTGGATTAGACGTATTTATACATACAAAATTTTCAAGAGCAACAAAAACCCCTAGTTTGGTGCACCTTGTTTCTCGTAGGAACTAGTGCACTTTCCTCCTAGGCTTTAAGTTTCTTGATACCAACTTTGACTTGAGAGCAGTTGGTGGTCACAGTGCTGCTGTTCGATGTTTCTGCAACACTTTTTCGTCTTCGTCTTTGCTTCTCCTTTACATTGTCCTGGTTCTTGTTACACCGTTCCAAAAACCTAACACCTCCATTCTTCTCATCATTTTCACAGACAGACTCATTCTCTTGTCTACGTACATCTCCTGAGCATCCCTCTAATCCTTTTCTCCTCCTCTTTGGTTGTCTTTCTGTAGCGGCACAAGATACTTCGCTCTCGCATTCTGCATGTGATTTCTTCCGTCTGCAGCAACAAAAGGGAGAATTTAGATCCGCAAAATCAGCGTGTGTGACTGTGTGTGAGGAATATTCGATTAACTTACCTTGCTTTGCATTTCTTCCTCTGGGAAACAATTTCAGGTTCTGGCTCAAGAGATATCTCGGGTAGTGCCAAAAAATCGCCTGCGACAAGAGCAGGGCGCTCTGATTCCCTATCAACAAAATTACCTACAATAGTTTCTCTTCGTAACCTAGTAGATTCTTGTATAACAGCCACTTGATGAGGATATAACTTCATCCATCTCCTCCGGCACTGACTGTCAGTACGACAAGACAGACGTGAAGCGACCTTGGACCAGCTACTATATCCATGTTCTGTAATTGCTTCTCTCAACTTTGCATCCTCTTCATTGGTCCACTTACCACGATTTACTTTGGGATCTAAAGAATTTACCCATCTCTCTCGACACTGAACCTGGGTTCGTCCAGGAACAAACTGAGCAATTTTATGCCAGTTTTTAGCTCCAAAGAGTGTCACAGCTACTTTCACACGTTTGTCTTCCTCTGAGCTCCATCTCCCTACCTTTTCTCTGGTAGGGTGAAGCGACTTTTTCCATCTGAAAGTGTAGAGAAGAAGAGAATAAGATCAACCATTCAATTAGGTATATGAATTCAGACAGAAAGGAGCATCATATAAAATGATGGGACAATAACATGTAACGCATTCTAAATCCTACAGGATTATCATCAATGACTGCATTCTGAGGTTATGATATAAACATGGACTTGGTAGGTGATTTATAAACCCTATAGAATTTTTTCCCCAACAAACTAGCTCTTGCGACCATTGATAGGACGAAGATAAATTAGATTCAAATCATTTGGTAGATGGAGGGAAAGGGAAGAGTCTACCACTTCGATTTCGTCTGACAAAATTATCAACAAACTGCAGAATCTGAGATCTAATTCATAAAAGAATGGGTGGATGTAGAAGATAAAACTGACCTATTAGAGCACTGAGTTCCAGTTCTTCCTTCTAATGCATTTGCAACAGATTGCCAGTCGTTTTCGCCAAATAAGTCTACTGCAGCGCGGAGGTGTTCATCTTCCTCTGGAGTCCATTCTTTTCTCAATATGTCTGCATTCAAGCTTCTCTGATATCGAGCCAAACATTCAAATGGGGTCCTATTTGTCCCTAGTGATACGGCAATGTCAAGCCAGTCTGTACAACTATTTTCTTGGATAATTAAGCGTAGGTTATTGTCCTCTTCTGCAGTCCACGGACTGTGGTTAATCAATGGATCTTCCGAGCTCATCCACCTACAATGAGGCACAAATTACGAAAAACCTAGAATTATCAAATGAAGAGAAGATGGCTATATAAAATGTGCATCAATATATGATTAAAAGCTGATTTATCTTAGTAGTCAGACATAAACTAGAGGAGGAACTTACCGAGCTTCACATTCCGCAGCAGAACGGTCCTTGAAATATATTGAGGCCAACTGATCCCAATTAACTTTCGGAAGAAACTGCCTAAGCATTTCTGGTGTGATCTCAAGATTTTTGATTGATTCATTAATGATGTCTATATCATGTGTAGATCCTTCCCAGTCACTGTTAAGATATTGCTGTCAGACAATTCATTCGGAAATTTTAAAAAGAAGAAACTTTAACTATACAATCCTGCATCTGAATAGATCTTAAGTAGCAAGTTGATAGCAGTTTAAAAGAGGAAGACCAAGTAGTACCTGGACCGTTCAATAGCTTCATTAAGCAGTGTTTCTTGAACTTGTTGTTTTAGACCTTTTGTAAGATTTTCGTTCTCCTCAGTAGACCAGTTTCTGCGATCCACTGAAACTGGAAATTTCTCTAGTGCCATCCTATAATTTGCAACGCAAGGGTTTTCCGGTGGACCCAACGTCAAAGGAGATGTCTTCTTATCATTACCCTACAAGAAAAACACAGAATTTAAGAAAATAAACATTTCCCATAAGGGTCAACAGAAAACAGCGCATTACTTTTTAAAGACTACAAAACAGAAGAGGCAGGAAAATTAGATCAAAGTGCGTTACCTCGGAGCTATCACGAGGCTCAGATTTTCGTGTTGAGATTAACTCGACTCGAGGATCTTTCCTCTGAGAAAGTGCCTGTTTAGTTATTCTCTTGCAAGAAGCTTGAAAATCTTGTACTATCTTAATATTTTTCTTGTGTTTCTCGTTCTGCTCGATCTTTGTCTCAGTTTCGGTCAGTTTTCTTCGAAGAAATTTCTGAAATGACCTGTTCCTCCGGATTGCATCAACAAAGGCTTGTGCAGATTCAGGGAAACTTGAACTCGCAGCTGGCAGAAGAGATAACTGGCATGTCTCCAGCTGGTCAAGAGGCTCAATGGTCTTTTCAAGTCTATCCTCTGAATCTGTCACTGTGACAACTGATTTCCCGTGATCTGGAAAGCTTTCACAAGTATTAGATCTACTCAATATTTCGCTTGAAGGATCATTGTCCGAGTCATGTACCTGCTTTTTCTTCCCGGGAGAATCATTCATCAATTTTACTTCCGGATCTGCAGAAAAAATAGAAAGAAATTACCACTAAAGCATAAGAATATTTTACAAAGACAAGAGACATGCAGCCGTGCATTCAACTTTTCACTTAAAACACTGGAAAAAAAGACAAGCAAACCCAAATTATTGCATCATGAAATCCATCATAATTGTGCGGACTACTGCAGCATCAACTATGTCTTCCAAGTCAGAACAACAATCAAACATAAGAAGAGAGAGCTTCTACCTAATTCCATAAAGAACAATACAATATGCATAAAGGGACTGTTTAAAAGAAAATCACACCGAGGGTAGCTTCTATGTAGAGACCTATAACTAGCTTCCATTACTGAAATCGAAGAGAACCGAATTAATCTCAAAACTATCTTAATCACTTGAAGCAGAGTCATAGAACGAACCTTTCCAAGGTGACAACCACACAGAAACAATATCTAACGAATCAGCAGCTAACCCAGATAAAAGAAAAAACAAGTATTAATTTTTCTGTCACAATTGAGCTCACCGAAATTTGCATAAGCAGAGAATCGCCTACGAATAGCGCGGAGGGTTTCAAACGAATCATCTTCGTCGTCGTCGTCGGATAAACCCATCGGCGGATTGCACGCATCCATCGACAATGCTAATTGGCTCTTAATGCTCCGAAGCATCTCGAGGTCGTCTTCACTCTCCGAATCCGAGGGCAGTGATAAACCCATGGGAGGACCACTTCTCAAACCCGTCGACGAAGCTAATTGGCTCTTTATGCTCCGAAGCATCTCGAAGTCGTCTTCGTTCTCGGAATCCGACGGTATCCCTCCGCCGCCGCCTCCATCCGCTCGAACAGAACCGGATTTCGCAATAACCTCATCGGAATTGGCCTCAGAGATCATACAGGCGCGTCTTAAGTCTTCGAGATCTTCACCGATGTCGTCTTCTTCTTCATCATCATCATCATCAGCCTCGTACAGGCTTTCTCGATTCATCGCGTTACAGGAAGAGAGAAAAACGTCTAGAGTAGGCGAGAGAAATCGATCGAATTCGAAACTGAAGAGAAGAATGCAAGAAAGAAACGGCTGCAAAAGAAAGGTTTTATTTATGGCACCTTGCGCTTGTTGGAGAGGAAGACGGAGAAGGTTGATTTTGTTTTGTTCAAAAAGAAGGTTAATTATGGTTTATTTATGGGCCTCAACAATTTAACATGGCGGCATCAGAAATAAACGGGTCGAATCGAATCGAGCCGGGTCGGATCTAACTGATTAAAATACTAATTCGGTCGGATCAGCGATAAATGATCAAATAGAATACCAATCACAGAAACCCGGATTATATAGGCCGGTTGGAATTGAGACCGGTTAAAACATCAACGGTTAGAGTCAAAAGCTCACAAAAGATGGGACCTTTTATAAAATTATGTGGGATAAATGGACCTGCGCAACTTGGTATCCCTCTAGAAGGATCAGTGGCAGATGCTTCTTCCTTACAAGGCTGGCGTCTGCGACCTGTTAGGTCTCGTGCAGCTGAGCTAATACACAGTCATCTTACTTTAGTAGCACCTCCAAATCCCAACATGGAAGAGGACCGATATCGATGGCATATCGAAAACAGTGCTGGTTCGGAATTCTCTACATCAGCAACCTGCTATGGGATTTAGCAATGCGAAGACTGCAAAACCATACATTCAGGTTCCACACTTGGACAGCTCTATCCATCTGGATATCTTCTTCCCCAGCTTCTCGTAGGCATCCGATGCTGCTCAGACGGCTCGTGGTTCAAGCTCTGATCTACAGCATATGGCGAGAGAGAAATCAAAGACTTCATAGCGGCATCTCTATTCCCCCCGAAGTGATCTTTAGGCTGATGGATCGTTCTATCCGTGATATCATTCTCCCCAAAGGGCAACATAAGGCTTTCAAAGGACTCATGCAGAAGTGGTTAACAAACTCTTGACTCCTAAATTTTCTTTCTTCTCTTGTTTGTACTGTGGGCTCTCCTTGTTTTTTTAACTTTTTTTGGACAAGGGGTGTCGTATGGCAAATTTTGTAGCTAACTACAAACCACTATCATTATTAATGATATTAACAGATTAATTCAAAAAAAAAGAGAGATATTGGTTTGTCTGATCCATTTAATGTAATAGGATAGTCAAAACCATACGAATCTAAACCGGCTAAGTACAATATGACTTGTCGGAGACCAAAAGTGTGAGACCATCTTCCCGAGACATAAGTCTCGCGGAAGACATATGTCTCCCCCAAAAGGTGATAAAAACAAAAAACCGGAAGACACCCTAGTTGGGTGTCTAATGTGGGTGCTTGGGAAGTCTCATGTATTGGTTTGCCACAAGATACTTAGTTCATTCTATTTAGTTTCCATTTTTCATATAAATTCAAAACAAAATGTCACCTTAAGAAGAACATTCATCGTATGGTGCGAAGAGACTTGTAAGGAAAACCAGCACCTGGTGCCTTATGGCCCTAGCAAAGCAATTCTGAGATGCCCTCGAAGACGACTTTGACTGTGCGGAAACTCGAGAAGATTTCATGTTTTCATTTTGTATTCTAGTATTGTGATATATTCCAGTCAACTCATTCATTTACAATATAAATGAATGATTTTAACACAAATCCAAGTAAAATGGTCTGTAAATCAAGATGCTCATCTTTCATGTTTTAAATGATAAAATAGAATACCAATCACATAAACCCGGATTATATAAGCCGGTTAGAGTTGAGGCCGGTTAAAACATCAACGGCTAGAGTCAAAAGCTCACAAAAGGAACAATTCAAAGCAGGACGGGTTTGTTCAGTTTGATAAGTTTGGTTTATAAGGTTGCTTCGGTTCAGGTAAACCTTACCGAATCAACCAAACCAAAACAAATCCGAACACGAACCGGAACCTAACCAAACTACACATGGTCCAAAGGCTCTAAGCCATTTATTTACCGACTCTGCCAAGAAGGGGGGGAATCAGCAGAGTCTGGTGTCGAAGTTGAGAGTGACGCCCATGCTGAAGAGCTCCTGACACAGAAGCTTAGCTCCGTAAGGCACATAAACCCTAACCACATGGTCCGGAGATTGGCAGAGTCTACAGTAAGGTCCTCTGATCTTTCTGCCACCACTGCTTGCAGGCCTCTCGATCACATTGGCAACGTTTTGACATTTCCTGCAGATGTGCATCTGTGAAGAATCACTTAGAGTGAAGAGACGCTCGTGCAAATTAGCTGAAGCACCGTGAGCAATTAGGCAGTCTCGCTCCATTTCTCCAAACTTGATTCCGCCAAAGCGTTTTCTGTCTGCAACTGGCTGGCGAGTGAGCGGGTGAACTGGCCCGGTGTTCCTGAATTTGACTTTGTCCTCTGACATGTGGACAAGTCGCTGGTAGAAAGTTGGCCCCATGAATATGAGTGAACGCATCATCTCTCCTGACCTTCCGTTGTAGACCCTTTCGTTTCCCCATCTTGAAAAGCCAGCCCTGACCACATATATTTACAATCGGTAACGAATCAGGAGTCAAGAATCAACCATAATCTAAGAAACATGTTCAATGAATCATCACACAATCACAAGGGAAATGACTCAATCCCTCTAACTATTATTCTGGTTCATGGTCTTTCATCCCATTTTTGTCTACTCTCTAGAAGTATTTCAGGCACAGGATAAATAAATAAAAATGAGTCGACCAGAGAACATCGAACTTCTTAGGATTCTAGTCTTTCAGAGATAGTGCACATCATAAAAGTCATGCTACCTTTTACTACTCCTAGGAAACAAAACAAATATTCACTATGAGATGTTTCAATCTTATAAGGTGCTCTCTAAAGATTTGTTATGTATACAATATTCACTATGAGATGTTTCAATCTTATATTCACCAAATTTATTATGTATACATTGCTAAAACCAAGTGACAGTGTGAAGAAAGCACCTGTGAAGCTGGTCGGTGATTTCAATGACACTGGGAGTGGAGAAAGGAGTGGCATGACGTGTCAATTTGGTGTATGCCTCAGAGCTGCCCTTCTTCTTTTGCATAGGACAAGCTATTCCTTTGGAGAGAGCAGCCTCCAAGAGTTGGCCCGGTGTTTGCCTAGAAGGGAAAGCATGCGGGTTTATCACAATATCAGGAACTATGCCTTGCATCGTGAAAGGAAAATTCTCCTGTTCCTCTAAATAGCCTAAAACACCCTTCTGGCCATGCATACTGGAAAATTTATCTCCAAGACATGGAGAACGAACCTGCAAGATGTAAAATACAGATCAATGGAACATTAGACTAACTCAAAGGGGTGTGTTATCTAAAAGACAGCTCTCACTTCAGTATGATCTGGAACTTACTTGTCTTAGAGAGACTGCAGCAAAATTCTTACCATCATCATTAGATGATAATACCACTTTTTGCACAATCCCTCTCTCAGTGTGCTTGAGTTTTACACTGTGATCAGCCCCAGACTCGGTACATCTGCCAATGACAATATCGCCACTGTGCATATTAGCACCAAGAAAGGGGAACCCGTCATCATCGAGGCTGTCTACTCTTCCGATTTTACTGTGTGTCTTTCCAAACTGAACCAGCTCATCCATCTTCTTCCTCTTCTCCGAGTCCTTGCTGTCAACATCTGCTTTGTAGCTCCTGATCTGTTCCGAACGGAACATACCGCGTTCCAATGAAGCCTTGTTCATGACAATGGAATCCTCTTGGTTGTACCCAAGATGAACATTCACAGCAACTATTGCGTTCTGGCCATTAAACAGCACTTCTTTTTGTAAACATTCAGATGCCAATGTCTTGAAAAGTGGCTTCTGGGGATAGAACAGCTGCTGGGACAGCGTATCACAGCGGGTGTCAGGGTTCGTTGATGAGAACCCAATGGCTTGTTGGCAATGCTTCTGGGACTGGTAGAGAACTCTCCTACCATGATCATGATTTGCAAATGGGACAATTGCACAGCTCACACCCAACAGGAAGGACAGGTCCAATTCGCAATGTGTGTAACTCTTAGGTTCCTTCAGAAGCTGTTTGATTCCCCATGCTGTGTTACAGTCTTCTTCTTCCTCAATCCCGACCAGCTCGAGAATCCCTTGGTCAAGAAGATGATTAAAGGCGTACTGTGCAGGTTTATCTTGCTTCAACTTGTGGAGATTTTCCACAACCAAGAGAGGTCGGAGTAGTCTCCCAGCGTCAGTGAAAATCCTCACCTCATTGTCATCTTTATCTCGCTTGATTTCCATCTGCAACAAAAAAAAATTGATACGTATTATAATGATATAGGGCGACATAGACACAGTTGTGAAGCAGAAAAAATCCAAGGTAAAATACCAAGCAGCGCAAGAATATCGAAATAACACAGGCATTTGTTGAAACAGTAGATACCTGACGAGGTAATTCACTTTGACGTCGCCTGCCTTTTAACTCCGCAACAAAGGATTCAGAATCTGAACATAATCCAACCCAGTCTCCATTGAGAAGAATTTTATGTTTCCCACACAGTGGTGTGCTGGTATCGTCCACCAGCTCTTCCATTCCACAAGCAAAGAGTTTCTCCACCACAGGCTCCAAAATTTGAGTGCTTGCAAGTCCAAGGAGAGACAGGTTCTTTACAAGACCACAATTTTCACCATCTGGAGTTGACAAAAAGCATACTCTGCCCCAGTGAGAGGGATGCCTGTGGCCAACATTACAAACAATGAAGTCATAGTTCAGTTTTTTTAAGCCATACATGCAATGTTAAGTTCCCAACACGATTCAATTGTCTAACTACTCACATTAAAAAGTAACCAAAATGGATAATCTTGATGTCAACATCAGGAAAAATTCACCAGGAAAAGAAACAAGAAAGACAGTATCATCTATACAAAATCAGTATAAATCTGGATTAAACACGGATGGGACTCTGCAGGAAGCAGTGGTCACCATCATAAACTAAATGAAATAAGATAATACGAATATCTGATCAAATAGACTGAAGACATAAAATTGAGCAAATGCAGACCATACAGCATAGGTTTAGTACGTGGAATATTTAAAACAAACCAAGGGACGTAGAAATGTTACTTACGGGTATCTAGCATCTCCAACCTTGCCGGTATACAGGACTTGCTGTCGCGTTCTCCTCAGATCAATCAGAGTCTGCAATGGGTTTGCCCGGCCCAGATTTGCTACAACACCTGAAACCCTTTCCATCTTCCTGAAAGGATGAGACCATGCTCCAGTGGAGAAGGCTCTACTAAGCCCATTTGTGATAATGGAAGCATCCAAATAATGCTCAATGGGCTTCAAATCGCCACCACCAGTGAGGTGTCTCTGCATGGCCTTGGTCATTGTTCTTCTAGCATGTGCCAGATGCACCCTTATCTCCCTCTCCAACAGTTCTCCAGCTAGCTCAATCCTCTTATTCCTGAAGCTGTCTCTATTCTCACATTTTCTTTTCCCAGCATATGCGCTCAAAAGGCACTTCACCATGTAGCCCAAGAATCGTGCTTTCTGCTTCAAACTTTTGAGGCCTGGAAACAAATACAGACGTAGGCAGTCATCCACACTTTCGCCAGGTGGGAATTTTGTGCTTTTTATCTGCTGTTCAACATATTCTAGAGCATTGTTCCCATAGCGAAAAGCTTCGCAAACTGCATCAGCTTCGTGGATCGAAGCTATGAGACTGTTGGTAATGCTTGCATCATCACCATCAAAAGAAATGAGATCAACTGCCTCTTTGTCTGACACAACACCCAGCGCAAAGAACAGGACCCATACTGGGATCTCAGTCGACAAGAAGTACACTGTCAGTACTTTCTCCCTTCTCTTATAGTCTTCTGCTTTCTGATTCTCTGAGAGACGCACAATGAATCTATTTCTTTTAGTTTCGGACCTGTAGGAGACTGTCCATGGTGAATTAGAAATCCACAGTCTCTTTGTGCACATCTGTTCTTGAGCAATAAAGACCTGAAAACACACATTTATTCATGTTAGGAACTTGTATAACAGCTTGGAGGTGTTTTTCCCAGTATATATGTATTAGAAAGAAAAAATCATTTTCCAATGTCATTAGTTGAAACAGTTCAGGCAAATAAGTGTGATGCATACATAGAACTTCATGTGAAGAAGGCATAATCCAACCACTAAGCTATAAACTAAAATAGTTCAAAATAGAAATCCCAAGACAGTGGATATGCAACAAAAAATCCCAAACTGGTGTAACTCACCTTCTCAGCCCCCTTAATCACAAAATATCCACCTTGATCAAAGGCACAATCCCCCTTTTTGTTGTTTTCCCCATTCTTTCCTTTCTCCACTGTATTGCAAAGGACAGATTTCACCATCACAGGTATCCTACCAATTGGAATGCCCTGCGTTTTCTTATGTAAAATCTCCTTCTCGACACATTCGTCTTGTCCCGTCTTGAACTTGTCTCTTTTAACAACTTTTTTAATGAACACCTAGTCAATTTATATAGTGAAGAGGCAGTTAGACAACAAACTAACCCGTAAGCAGAATAAGAAATAAGGACAGCAAAACAGAAACTTCATCAAAAGTTTCTCCTTTACTCCATTTCAACAAAGATCGAGTTTGTTAGTTTCCTTACCTCAACTTCGACATTTACACTCATCCTAGCTGAGTATGTCATGTTCTGAAGCCTGGCATGCCATGGGAGAAACTCAAGCTCCTTGTCATCTGAAAAGAATGAGGGCTTCTGTATGTTGACTTCTCCGAACTTCACTGTTGCATATCTCCATTCATCGTCCTTGTTCTTTGTCGGATCAAAAGACGGCTCAACGAGCATCTCACCGAAGGATTGAAACACATTCTGAAGCCCGTGCTGAATGAAGAAGTTGTAGGAGTTGAGCTGATGACTTATAAGTCCATACTCTTCAAAGAATGAAGTCGCGGCCTTTTTGCAGAAACTCTGGAGAAAAGGTTCTCCTAGATCAGACAGATCGATCTCCCCAGCAGCCTCAATCTCTTCAATGTCCATCTCGTCAATGTCCATCTCTGGCACTGTAAGAAACGGAGACAAAACCCCCAAACGAAGACAGGGAAATGATTAAGGAGTCGCTAAAATCATGTGCTACGCAAATGCATGTTTCGATCAGCGAAGCAATCAAACTCTTCACCAGAAACCAGAGCATAATCTCGGGAATTTCAACGCTTAAAAAAAAAAGCAGAATCAAAGGGAGATATCGAAAATGGGTACCTCAGTCGAAACCGGCGGTGGCGGGGGAGAGCAGAGTACACGTAGCTCGAAAATCGCTGAAGATGCGGAGAGAGTGAAACAAAAACCCTTTTCTCAATGTTGAAGCTAAACAATCGACGAGTAGTGAAGAAATATAAGAGTGTCGCTTTGAAATAACAAGTATGCCCTTGTGTTGTTCTCGCGTTTGTGCGCTTGATTTGGTTCCAGAAGAGGGGTATAAATGTCGATTTCACCAGTAGTTTTACAGCTATCGGTATTTGATAAGAGATACCCTATGTTATATTTTCTCTCTTTTTTTTGTTTTGTTTTATAAATATATTTTCGGTTAAAAACATGGAAATCTTTGTTTGGGAATTTCTGTTTAAAAACCTTTGTTCAGAAACCTCTGTTCCATTTTATAAAGTTTATTGGCTAAAAACGCGGGAATTATAAACTTCAGTTTGAAAACCTCTATTCGAAACCATTTATAAAGTTTGTTGGTTCAAACGCGGGAATTATGAAAATATAATTGTTATATATGTCCATTTAACGAGTATTTTTTACACCTATCATTTGATTCATTTCCTTACATTTTTTAATTACCCAAATAAGATGAAAATAAACTCCACCCTATTTGATAAGAGAAACGTGGAAATTTTTGTTTGGCAACTTCTGTTTGAAAACTTTTGTTAGAGAACCTCTGTTCCATTTTATAAAATTTATTGGCTAAAAGCGCGGGAATTATAAACTTCAGTTTGAGAACCTTTGTTCGAAACATTTGTTCCATTTATAAAGTTTGTTGGTTCAAACGCGGGAATTATGAAAATATAATTGTTATATATGTCCATTTAACTAGTATTTTTTTACACCTATCATTTGATTCATTTCCTTACATTTTTCAATTATCCAAATAAGATGAAAATAAGCTCCACCCTATTTGATAAGAGAGGCCATTATGTTATATTTTCTCTCTTTTTTTATAAAAATATTTTTGGTTAAAAACGTAGAAATCTTTGTTTGGGAATTTCTGTTTGAAAACCTTTGTTCGAGAACCTCTGTTCCATTTTATAAAATTTATTGGCTAAAAGCGCGGGAATGATAAACTTCAATTTGAGAACCTCTGTTCGAAAATATTTGTTCCATTTATAAAGTTTGTTGGTTAAAACGCGGGAATTATGAAAATATAATTATTATATATGTCCATTTAACGAGTATTTTTTACACTATCATTTGATTCATTTCCTTACATTTTTCAATTACCCAAATAAGATTAAAATAAGCTCCATCCTATTTGATAAGAGAGACAATTATGTCAATTTTTGTTTTTTTTTAATGTAAGGCCTTGAATACTTCTATCGAGAATCTCAGTTCTATTTTATAAAGTTTATTGGCTAAAAACGCGGGAATTGTGAACTTTTGTTTGATAACCTCTTTTTGAAAATCTTTATTTTTTGGCTAAAACACAAGAATAATATAAACATAAATGTTATATATGTTCATTTGACAAGCACCTTTATAGCTATCATTTACTTACATTTTTCAATTAACCAAATAAGATGAAAATAAGCTCTCTATTACGTTATATTCTTTTTTAAAATATTTTTTTTTTAATTAAAAGCGCGAGAAACTTGTTTATGATCATATGTTTGAAAATTTTGTCGAAAACATTTCTTCCATTTTATGAAGTTTGTTGGCTAAAAACGCGGGAATTATGAACTTCTGTTTGAGAACCTTTATTCTATTTTATAAAAAAAAATTGCTAAAAACGTGGGAATAATGAAAACATAAACGTTATATATGTCCATTGACAAATATTTTTACAACTATTATTTTCTTACATTTTTCAATTAACCAAATAAATGAAAATTAACTCTATATTTGATAAGGTTATAGAGAGATTGTTATGTTATATTTTTTTCTTTTTTATAAGATTTATCGCCTAAAAGCGCAGAAACCGTTGTTTGAGAGTTTAAGTTTCACAACATCTATCACCTTTGCTCCATTCTATAGAAAATGAAGACATAACTGTTGCGCAGAAACCGTTGTAATGTCAATCTGACGAATATCTTTACATCTATCATTTTCTTACATTTTTTCAACTAACCAAATAACATGAAAATGACCTCCTTAATATTTGATACGGTTTTAGAAATTTTTTTAAATAATATTTTTCGGTTAAAAATGTGAAATTTTTTGTTTCCTTTAGATTTTTGGTTACAAGCACGGTAATTATAAAATCATAAATATTTTTTTTCTTTTTAAAATTATTATTTAATAAGTAATTAAAAACAAATTAACCAATAAAAACATACGGAATAATACCAAAAAATGTTAAATAAATAACAAAATTGAAATTCTGAAAAATAAATTAAACAAAACAAATCTAAACAAAAGGAACATAGGAAATATTCCACACGAGTTTAAATTTATTTAAAGTTGCAAAGATGCAAAATGCAAATTTATTAATTTTTTTATTTGCATTGAAAAATCAAAGGAGAGAGTTCACGGTACAAATTCACCCCTCAATAATCCTTAATTCTTCAACGGCTAATTCAAACCTTATAATCTAAATGTATCCCTAGACACATTTGAGAAATCATTTGTTGTTTCGTTTCAGAAGTTGTTTAAACCATTGAGCAGACATCTTGGGGTACCTCTTCAAGGTTTTGTAATCAACATAGACGATCCCGAACCTATACAATTGAGGAAAAAAATACATTAGAGCAAATACTTAAATTTTCTCTGAAATATCGATATATCGGCATTTGATTTAGGTATCTAGTACTTAATTAACGTACCTTGAAGTATATCCTGACAACCACTCGAAATTATCAAGCAACGACCACGCGAAATATCCAGTCACATTGGCTCCATCATCAACAGCCTTCTTAAGTTGAGTTAAGTAATCTTTATAATACTTGATTCTCATCGTGTCGTGTAGTCCTTGAGCTAGAGTAACGTTTCCCGGATCATCCATACCTATAAGAGAAAACTTCAATGTATCTATAAATCTTGGAAATATAAACAGATAAAGAAAAAATTTGATTAGAGATTTGTGTGTCTTTAATACCATTTTCGGAGAGAATCATAGTTGGGTTGCCGTAACGTTCCTTCATGTACATCAAGGCCTTGTACATTCCCCATGGTACGTTGTATAACCAATACGAGTATGCCTATGGTAAATGGATTCGTTTATTATTTAAATTGATTAGAGAAAAAAACATCAAAAGTAATCACAAAAACCATGTATATAGCTCACCCTTGGACCGATTGGCTTCCCCAACTTAGCAACTGCAAGTGTTGTATACATAGAAAAGGATTGTAAATAAAGTTCAAAATCTACATATCATTCATATATATCGAATGTTTCAAGAACTTACAGCCGAAAGTTGCGTTCCAATCTTGTTGGTAACCCAAATCCTTAGGTATGGTGGAATTATGAGTATCTGACATGAAATAAGTTGTGTATTGGTTTATTCCCACGAAATCTATGGAACCTTTCACCATTTTCACTTCTTCCTTCGTGAATTTTGGAAGCCTCTTTTTCACGATATACTGCATTGTCTTTGGATACTCTCCATATACTATTGGGTGAATAAACCTTCAAACATTATTACCACGCAACAAAAAAAAGTATTCTTGTAAGCTTCACAACAACAACAACAAAAAACTAATGGTAAAATGTTTGAAAATTTACCATCCGATATGGAAGTCTCTTGCCCTTTGAGCTGCAAGATTATCTGCTTTACTATTAGTAAGCGGCTCGTACCAAACGAAATCTAGAAGAATCCCAATTCTTCCCTTTTGTTTCTTCTGAAAATTTTCACGAGTACTCTAATTAGCTTTGACAAAAGGGTCATTAAAGATTTCACCGTATCATCACACCAAGAAATTTAAGAAAGCCAGTTATAAGTTGTTGTTTACTTGGTAAGATTTGCGGTATCTTTGAACCGCTGCTGCGTGGGCCAAGATAAGGTGATGAGAAACAATGTATGGCTCTTTCGCAGAGTTTCCTTTTGTGCAATTTCCATATGCTTTAGAGCATCTACCCGGCGCGAAAATACCGTTATCATAACCTAAAGCAGCTACTACACGCGGCTCATTGAATGTCATCCAGTTCTTCACTCTATCTCCAAATGTCTTGAAGCAAAACTCTGCGTAATCCGCAAAATCTTCCCTGCAAGGTTTGCATCAATCACAGTTTGTTGGTTAATTTGCAATTGAGACAACAACAAGAAGTAAAATAGATAGTTGAAAAGGTTGGTGCTTACACAACTTGTCTACCAAGCAAGCCTTTATACTTCTTTTCCAGAGCCAATGGAAGATCATAGTGGTAAAGATTTGCATACGGTGTAATACCTATAATCAAGCATTAAATTATAGAGATTTGTTATGTTTTATTTTGTAATCAAACCTCTTGCATGCGATATATTATGATTTTTATACCTCTTTTAATCAAGTAATCGATCAGTCTGTTGTAATAAGCAACTCCTTTCAAGTTGACTTTACCGGCTCCCTCTGCATTCATAAGCTTAAAGTTATATACTAATCCTCTTCTTTTTTTGCTTAACTTTATACAATCTATATAGTAATACCAGGGAATATTCTGGACCATGAAATGGAAAATCTATAAGCATCGAAGTTCAGTTTCTTCATCAAATCCACATCTTCCTGAAATATGATTATCATCATGAACACATATGTAAATCAAAATGTTCAACTTCTTGGAAAGATATACATAATGAATGTTTCAATGAAATGTGTGTTAAATCTATAAGATTAGTAGTTTAGTACCTTGTAACGGTGATACTGATCCACTGTTATCTCAGCCGTGGCATTCTTGGCGATAGTCCCTGTGTTGTTTTATTTATATTACTATATTGATTAATCAATGATTAATTATGTAACTAAATTGTTAAAACTATATAATTTACCAGGAATCTTGACGAAAGCGTCCCAAATGCTTGGGCCGCGACCGTCTTGATGAGTCTCGCCTTCGACCTGATAAGCTGACGTGGCGGTTCCGAACAAGAATCCCTTTGGGAAACTCTGTCTACTGAGACCGCCAGTGTTGGGTTTGACTTTTTCTCCGGACGGCGAAGACTCGCCGGAGCTGAGAGAAGAGAAGAGGAGGAGAAGGAGGAGAGGCCACGGAGGTGCGATGAGGTGTCTCATGGTGTGAGTGAGCTTTGACTGTTTGGTTTGTGGAGGATTAAATTGGGTGTCTTAAGGGTAATTTATAGGCTTTTTAAACCATTATTTTGAAATAAAATAATATACTTAAAAAATATGAAAGGATGGAATTGAGTGACTATTCACATTTTGGATAAGACTATAGTCTATAGATTGATGGGGTTTTAAATATTCAGTGATTTATTATTAATCTTGTTCTTAACTTCTTATTGAATGTTGGATATGTTTTATGACAAAACTGGAAATGTATAATAAACTAATAAGGATGTAAGCACTTGGAATACTTATAATAAATAAATTTAGAAATCAATTACATTGTGAACAATGGAATAAAATTAGATAGTAGATTTTCACCAATTCAGATTTTTAAAACTAGAAAAATAACATAACCTTTTTTTAAAAAAAATCTAGAAAAATTTGGTAAAAGATTTGAAAGAAATAACTTATAATTAAAAAAAATAAGAATGATGACTTAGTAGTATTTATAACATTTTGTAGTATTTATATGCTGTCAATAATACATGATTTTGTTCCATAATAAAACATAGTAAATGTTGATTATGCGCGTTGTAAATTTATAACTTCTATATTATATACTATATATTTGCTCTTATATAATGTTAAAAAAACATCAATTGTTTATCAAAGCTTAAAGTTCACGGGCCTAAATTTCCGGGATGTATTGGATTGAAATTAAAAACGTTTTTCGTCATTATCCATTCTAACATAAAGTAGGTATTAAATATATATTCTACAATACGGACACTATATTCTGATTCAGTGGGAATCATATCCGCAACCGGAGCTTTGTTTTGTTTTGTTTTTTTATCACAAAGGGCATGACCAATGGTCACATTAAAGATCTAATTATAGGGTCTAAAGTATAAAAAATTAATTAAGGTAAGTTTAAGAGATCTAAAAATGGTTTAAAAGATCCAATAGTGTTCCAATGTGACGTGGCAGTGTGTGGTTGGTCAGAAAAAAAAATAATCGACAGGGGAAAAAAAATTTGTTCCCATGTAAAAAAAAAAATTTGTTCCCGTGTAGAAAAAAAAAATCGGCAGTGTGTGCTTGTGTTATACTCCACAACATGATTGTAGAAGATGAACGAGGTGCATACACTCAGTATAATGTATCAGAGTTCGAACAAGGAGAAGGAAGTTCAGATGTAGATTTCTCGTTTTCTGCTCATATGCCTGTAAATGTCCCCCAAATGCCAAACGGTCGAGCTCGAATTCGTGATAAAAAGAAACATGAAGACTTGAAAAGAGATTTGATTGAGCATATATGGAATACCCAATAACGTCAAGATTAAAAAATTGTTTTATAAAATAAATAAATTTATTAAGATTTTATATTTTTGGACACCCAACGTTCGGTGTCTCCATTGGAAGTGTCTATAACCGAAAGTGTCTAAAAATATAAAACTTAATTAATTAATACTTTAGACCCTCATTAATTAAACACTAAAGTGTGACCATTGGTCATGCCCTTAGTATCTTCTAAAATCTGGTCCGGCAAGTTTTTTACATAGCTGATGATTAGCAGTGAGCCAGTGTCAACAGTCCAAACTATATCCCAAAATCATCTACAGTACAGCATAACTAATCCCTTGAAGTTATAACCCAAAGTCGATCGGAATATGTGTAACATAGAAAAATAAATGGATTGAATTATCGTGAACGGCCCACATTTTGAGAAAAGTCATCACAAACTTCACGTGAAGTCGACAAGGCCAAAGTGGTTAAGTTCAGTCGTCGTGGATCCAGAGACAGGACCATGCCCCCACAATCTTCACGTGAAAACGTACTCTACCTACCTTCCCATTTTTTTTTTGGTCCTAGAGGAATGATTACATCGCACTATTGAGTCTAAAAGGCAATGTAGCATCTTATTTATATCGTAAAGTCGATAGCATCTTCTTAAGTTTGTTTTTTTTTTGGTATTTTTTGTTACCATATATATTAGATGCAATACTGAGGATGATGATGAGAAAATGCAGTGTAAAACATCATACACGTTATTGAAATTAGTTACAAGGTATACACAAGAACAAAGTGACATTCGAGAATACCAATTTTTAATAAAGAAAAACATCAAATATAATAGAGCCCAAAATCATTCAAAAATCACTGAGCAGAGCAGAGAAGTCACAATCTCGAGTTTAATTCTCTATCAGTAATATCATAATAAATATCCGACTTAAGATCTCATTTTTCACAAAAATTTGACCCCAACAAAAAAAAACAGAGAGTATCATTTTTGACAAAGAGATATGCAAAGCAAAAAGACTCGCACACACCAACACAGCCACGGCCAAACAAAGTTCCCAAAAAAAGCCTTCAAAAGTAGTAGAAGCTTTCCAAAGAGACAAGAGGAGTTCCCAAAGACCTTTATAATTTACAACTCAGCCTTGTTGAGGATTTAAGCTCCAAACCCGGATACAAGCATCTTCACCAGAACTCACAACATGGGAATCATCAGCAAAACCCAGACCATAAACTCCACCTAAGTGAGCTCCTTTTATGGTCATGCGTGTGGAAGCAGGCTTGTCCACTTCATACACAATCACACAGGTGTCTAAGGATCCTGTAGCAACCATAGTGCTGTTTGGAGACCAGGCTAAGCAGTTTATGCGGGCGCTATGGTACAACATGTTCTTGAGTTTCACCTGTTTAAAAAAAAAGAGATTATTTAAGATCAGTGTTTATGTTGGAGAATAATGGAGAGGTTCTAAGATTCCTTAAGCGATCAAGTTACCTCTCTGGAGACTCTGTCCCATACAACTGCTTCTCTGTTCAAATCAGCTGATGCAAACATAGAGAAATCTGGGGAGTAACGTATGACGCTGATGGCGCCTCTGTGTTTCTCAAGAACTGCTTCCTCAGTGAGGGAGTCGCCATTAATAGAATACAGATGGAGTTTACCATCTTGACCACCGATGATGGCTTCAGTCCCATCAGGTGTTACGGCCAAAGCAGTGACAGTGAACCCAAGGTTGACGGTTGACACTACTTTCTCACCACGGAGAAACACAACTCCTGATTCAAAGGTCACCAGAAGTAGATCGGGTGAGAGTGGTGCAAGGCTTAGATCTTTTGGTTGATTTCCAATGTCAATAGACTCTTCGTTTGTGCATTGATCGTCTTTATAAGAAATCCTGGATACCTGGATAAGTATCAAAAAGTAAAAGAGCGCGAGTTAGTTGCTTAATTCACCAACTAGATCAACTACGCAATAAAATTATCAGTCATTACTAGTCACACACGGTAAAAGACCAAATGGCCTTCAGTGATGGCTATTAAAACCTCTCTTAATCACAAGATTGTTGGTATATTCTCCCAAAGTGCGAGTACTAAAGACTTATTAAGTGAAATCAGATCACTCAAACCGTGAATATGAAGTAGTTAAGTGAAATCACGGGAATATGGACCATGATCAGCATTGCCAATATTCTAGAGAAGAAAAATCTCATTCGCTTGTTTCGTCTTTACGTTCCCCTAAACACCAAAACTCGAACATTGCAGAAATCAAGTGGACAAGTCCTATGCGTGAAAACCAATTTACCTTATTGTCAAATCCAGAGGTCACGATCTCTTCTTCATGAGCAGCAAAGCACTTTATTTGAGAGTTTTGTGTCCGCTGCAATTTACCGCAAAAACCACGGCCTAGCATCCATTTACATATCAGGCCATCATAGCTACTGGATAGTATGTAGTCAGCGTTTCCTTTAAGCACAGATAAGGAAGAGATGTTCTTCATATGTCCAGAAAACTGAAAGGGGGATTTCTCAAGATCGCTTGCTGAGAATATGCTGATTGTACCACCTAGAGAAACAGTGACAATATGATCGTTCTGCCACAGACACCCGACAAGCATATCGTCCACTCCGCCTGATGATCCAGGACAATTCAATGTGGTCTTCAATGTTCCGTTACCATTATCCGAGATTTCCCACACTTTAGCTGACTTGTCTGCAGATACAGTGAGGACCTGGTTGATGATTCAAACATATACAACACGTGAGTACAGAAGCAGCATCAACCACAAAGAATTAAAATATAGAGAATATCTCATTGAGTCTTCACATAAACAGCCAAATTAATTTCATATGCTATTCTAATAGACCGCGTAAGTGTAGTGAGAGACTAATACAACCGGAATCATCAGGACTCCAGGACATAACTTAGTACCTGTTTACCATCAGGACTCCAGCTAACAGCGTAGATGCTACCTTTATGTCCATCGTCAGATGAGAGTTCTCCAAGTTTCTCACAAGTCTTTCCATCATATATGATTCCCTTTTTATCTGAGCTTACAGTGATGAACTTACTTCCATCTGGTGCGAACCTCACACAGTTGACAAAGTTGGAATGCTCTCTGTTGACCAACAAACTCGTCAACAATTCGGAAACACGCAAGCAGGGAATTGAAGAACAGATACACACAATTAAAGAAAGTGAGCATATTTTTTGGAATATCTGACCTGCTTGAGAGCTTGAACTTGAAAGGAGGACCTTCGTAAAAATTCACCAGAAAATCCTCCCCACAAGTTACAATGCGGAACGGTCTGGTTGGCTTGAAAGCGCAGCTAAGAACGCGCCTAGAATGTCCATCAAACTCTCCCACATTTGATCCTGAATCCCACCTAACAGAGGTGAAGATTTCGTTAGTCAACCAAAACAAGAGCCTGGCAAATCAATGCACCATAACTTGGGCTGGGATCAAGAAAAGAATGCTCAGACTCTGATCGATCAAAGTCAACGGAAAGTCACTGCTAGAGAAGACTTCATTGAGCTTTTCTCTCTCCAAGCACGAATAGCCAAATTCATCTAAGAACCCAAAAAAGAACTCACATGAAAGCACGAACAAGAGATTTTCCTTTCCCATCACCGGAGGCTACGATCCGCATCCCATCAGCCGACCACTGGAGATCATCGATCCGACCAGCCAAAACCTTAAACTCCTTCTTCAGCACATGATCGTTGTGAGCCCCCCAGATTCTAACAGTCCCCGATACATCACCGGACGCGATCCACTCGCCGTTCGGGGAGTATCGCGCCACCGTAGCTGGGTAAGCATGCTCGCCATAGATAGAGACCTTTAAAGGATTGTTGAGGTCGAGAATCACGACGGATCGACCATTAGTGTAGAGGATGGTGTCGGACTTCGGGTCACCGGAGATCAGGATTCCCCGACCTCTCTCCGTCGACGGAACGCAGGCATAGGTTTCGGCAAGCTCCATCGTCGAGGACTTCACAGAGATCGTTTTGAGTGTTTTTTTTTTTTTTTGGAGGTTTACGCGGTCGTGACGGAAGCTAAAGAGAAGAAGGAGACCACACACACACACACAGACACGAGGACGGTTTTGAGTCTTTTGAGTTTTGACATTAGCTGTTGTTTTAATCAAAAAAATAAGTTAATTGTCGCAAACATTATTACTTCTCTGGCCACCAAAAATAATTTAGAAAATCGGATTAGTAAACAAACAAAATAGATAATGTCAAGATAAGGTGATAATGCACTCAGATTTTCTTACGGAAAATATTCTTAACACAAATTACTGAATAGTCAATAAAAATTACTACTCCCTCCGTTTCTTTATATAAGATGTTTTGGAGGTTTTTTTTTGTTTCAAAATATAAGATGTTCTCATATTTCAATGCAATTTTTACAGTTATTAAAAACCGTGTGACCAATTATATTATGCAGATTTTTTTTTAATTGGCTAAATTATTTTTAACTTGTATATTAAATGATATTTTTTAAAGAAAAATAATTTTCTTAATCTTTGTGTTTTTAGCCAAAACATTTTTATATAAAGAAACAGAGAGAGTATTAGTTTTATGGTCTTCCGCCACAATTTTAAGAAGTTGCAACAAAAGTGGAAATGAGAATTCCATGTCACAATTTTCTTGACCAAAACCAAAAGAAAAATCCAATCACAGTTTATATTTTCCAAACAGAGGTAATTAAACGGCCCATGGGCTAATTATTTGGGCCCAACCCAGAAATATATGCAATAATCCGAACCCAATGAATCGTTAGCACCAATGATGCATTGGTAGATGTTTATATACACCCGGAGTTTTCTTATATATCGTGTAGGTGGTGAAAAATGGAAAATCGAAGATTTTAAAATGAAATATTATTAAAGAAGTGTATGAGAGAAAATAAAATATCCAGTCGTGGGGCTTCTCACACATTTCTTGGTCGCATTATCAATTATTATAAATAGTATATAGTTTTCCGTGGTTAGAGAGACGATAAGGAAACATAAGAACAAATCTGTCACAAGTCTCTCTGTCTCTCTCAAACCAGCCACACCATCTCGTCCCCATCACTCACATGCCTTTCTCTATTATTCTTCTCCTCCAAACAAAAAAATATATATCATATAGTTTTTTTATTGATTGCCCTCATATAATTTGATCTTGTTCTGACCGAAGATATAGTTGAAATTGTGAATCACAATTTTTTAAATTAACTGATAAAAACAATACGAATTTTTTTAAAAAACAAATGGCTACAAACGACAACGACAACAAAAACAAAACTAATTTACAAAGACAGAAAGACAATCCTCCTCTCTCTCTCTCTCTATCTGAATTTCACTTAAATTCTCTCAGCCAATCACGTAATACCACGTCACAATCAAATCCAATCCACGTCAGCGTAAGTCACCACGACCTTAGTAAGACTAATGTGATGACGCTGTAAAGTAAGAAGTGGAACAAGTGGTGCGGATACTGGAGTGAAGTTGACGAGCCGTTGGAGAATTCGGAAGAGTCGACGGCTAAAGGCATGCCGTCGCTGCCGAGAGCACATGACTGTGGCTCGCCGTCGTGGTTAAGCATGACGGCTCGGAGGACGGAAGTGACAGTGGGGAAATAAGCCGTACGGTTCTTAGCGAGAAGCCAAGTGAGACCCATGAGGACACAATCTTTGTTGTGCATCTTTGTTGTTCTGTTTCTGTCTTCCTTCGACGGGTTTCTTGTCGCTGAAGTTTTCTTCGGGTTTAGCTGCAAAAAAAAACCAGAAGTGTTTGTTGCTATACTAATGATTTAGGAGTTTAGTGGAATCTAGTGGCTAAAGCTTTTAGTTATGGTGGGTTGGTGAATAAGATGCAGAAGAATGAAATCATATAATTATGGAATGTGGCGTGTAGATCACGGATTCTGTAAGCGCGTAGATGCGTGTGTCAGATTGTCAGGTAGAAAAAGAACAAAAAAGCTAAAGAAGAAAAGTTTTCCAAAATACCATCCGCCAAGGATGATGCACATAGATCAAAAAAGAATCCTAGAACATATGATTCCAAATCTTCTTCACTGACTGATCACTCATATAGTAATTAAGACCCTAATCTTTAAACACCAAAGATCATTAAACGGGTCATGAAAAGTTTTCAAATTTGGAGTAGACCTTAATTAGATAATTTACTATCTATTCCTCATTGATCAATCATCCAAAAACACAGTATTAATCAGTAAATCCAAACAGAATCCAGATATGCTAAAACACCAAGTACAAACACTCAAGGGTATCTAAAGTTACTATATTTGCAGCAAAACTTGATTGGGATGTACACACTAATTCCATTTGATCTCCTCAGTGTCAGCTTCTAACAGTGAATCCAAACCGAGAACACTTGACCAAAACCTAGCGAACTTTTGTAGATATTGCAGAAAAAGGGTTACTGAAATTTACCTTGTAGAGGCTGTTGAGGCACTTGTTACAGGCACTGAGAGGAGACAATCTATCCGCATTGTTGTGGCTTACACTCAAACAATCAGTCTCTAATCGATCAACACTCTCGTCTCCAACGAGCCTCCCTTGTTCGTTCACTCTAAAAGCCTCGGAGCAGCTCAGGTGATGCAATCTGATTCCGCAGTAGCAGTAAACGACGTCGCACGTCTCGTTCGGCCTCGCGAGCTCAATCCCTCTCCTTCTCAGCGATTTCCCCAATCCGTCGACGCAGGTCTCCGAGTCGTCGGGAAGCAGAGGCATATCTTCTTCCGGCGTCGTCACGGCGGAGGATGCGTTTCTCGCGGCGGCGGAAATCGAACGGCTGAGGGCAGTCGTTGAGTAAGCGGAGTATAGCCACGCGCCTAGCACGGGGCAGCATCGTCCCTTGTGGAGCTTTTTTCCGGTGCAGGCTGATTTGATTCCGTGGAAGAGGTCTTCTGGTAAATCGAGAGGGCAGCCGGAGAAATCGGATTGCTCCGGGAAAGCGGGTATGGTGGCGGGTGGGGATGATTTGACACGAAACGGCTGGACGGTGACGGGGTCTGGGTTCTGGGTCGGGTTTGGTGAAACGGGTAAGAGGATGGTGAAGAAGACGATGAGGGAAACGAAAGACGGCGCGTGTTGGAACATCGCCGGACGAATGGAGACAGAGTAATAGAGAGAGACAAGTGTTAGAACAAAAAAAAAAAAAAAAAGAGAGACAAGTGAGGGAGTGGAAAGAGATGTGTAATAAAATATCACAAATGGGATCTCCATACCAATTTAATAGTACTTGTAATTTTTTATTGGTTTAGTAATTTAATTGATTTTCGTACATTTGTAGATAGATATGGCTCTTTTTTATATTAGTCCTCAAACATTATTGTGTTTTAAAAAACAAACATTATTGTGAATTTGTTAAAAGATAACAAAATATTGCCAAAAAATTATGATGCCTTTTTTGTTTTTGTTTTTTTGTTAAATCCTACATTGATTTTAGACTTTTTGAACCCAGACAAATCTCCAAAAAACTTTACATCCGGATTCACGTAATTATTTAAGAAATTGCGCGGTTAGATGGCCAAATCGATTCGAAGCCAGGTGGAAGAGTCCACATTTATGATGCCTTATTATCATTGTTTGTGGAATTCTAATTCCAACACATTAGAGTGTTAATAACTTAATTAGTGGAATCTTATAGAGTAGTATATGTGAATCACGGGGCGATTATTCTTCGCATTGAAACTTGAAAGACCACAGAGGTGACTGATCGACAGGTTCACTGATTATTTTTTGTAAGTCCAACACATTAGAGTTTGGAAGGATTCTTTTAGTTTTTTTTTTTTAATAGTTTTGATATGTAGTCAGCATAATCGACAAGATTAACATGGATATTGTTTTATGAATAAACTATCATGATCTGTTTCGTAACGCAGATAAAATTTTCCCATGCATATCATTTTTTCCCCACAAATTACACATTAGGAACAACAACAAAAACAAGCACATTTTCAATCACTGTTTTTTCTTCTTTTTTTGTCAAAATTTATCTCAATCGCTATATAAAAAAAAATATGAAGGAAATTTTTGTGATACTGCTATAATTAACTGTTTTTGTCGCCCACACGGATGTGGTCGGGTGGTAGGTGGAGTGGTAGGGTCCCTTCCCATATTCGTATCAACCAGGGTTCGACTCTGACCCTCTACGCTGGCCTTCGAAACAATAGCACAAACGTGTGGGAAGTCCGGGCTTGGGCCGAAGGCTCAAGCAATTAACCTGGTAGTCCGGTAGTGGGCGAATCGACTACCCGCTGACACTTAGTCGGTCGGCATTAACTCGAGTGTGACGTATGGCACAATCCTCTGGGGCTGAACAGGATAGTCACCGTTATAAAAAAAAAAAAAAAAAAAACTGTTTTTGTCAATTTTAATTAAAAACATTGCTTTTGAGGTGTATCAAACTTTTCGCTTACTTCCATAGTAATGACAAAACAAATTATACCCATAGTATTTCCAAAAGAAAAAGAACTCTTATTAAAACTCTAAGGCTTTTTATTTTGTAGTTTCCTTTATTTTTTTTCTTTTTTTATACTCTATTTGTTGTTACGTAAGTGATGCTTTACGAGTTTTTTTTTGTTCTCAAATAAGTGATGATGTTTTCAGTTTTCAATACAAAATTAAATAATTTTTTATTGTTTTTGACCATTTGTATTATGCATAATATTTTCTTATTGTTTAAATAGTGTTTAAATAGTTAATAAATGATGTTTTTAATATGAAAAAAAATGAATCTTTAATCTGTGTGTATGAACTTTAAATATCAATTATATTAGAATAGAATAAATATTGTTGAAGCAAGTGGGAACTAATTGTGTACTCGGTGGCCCAAAGGAAACCTATTTCTGTACTAAAATTTGTTTTGTTTGTTTCCCAGTTAAAATACTCAAATTTGTTTCTGCCAATTAAACACCTACATATACCACAAGGATTCTTTACATATACACGCATTTAAAATCCACCAGAGCACAACGATTTACTTATTTAATACCCTTTTGGGATTGTAAAAAACTAAAAAAGGGAAAAAGAAGTGAATTATGTGGGGAGCTCCATGTTAAAAAGGTAACGTCAGGCACGCGAATGGTTGCAGTGAAAGCTGCTTAAAATATTACAACCCCTTTTTCGGGAACGCCATAAAAAAAAAATGCAAGATGGTTTTTATAAAATAAATAAATAATTTTCAGACACAAAATTCTCAATCTACCTACATAGAGAGTTACAAATGGTAGAAGATTAATTAATAAACTCAAGTGTGTTCAGGTTTAATATCACCAATGCCTCCCTTATTCAGTCAAATGGGATAGACAATTCGAGAAAATAAATTCATACAGCTTTATTGTATTGTTCATATTTGATAATTACAAAAAATTATTTATGATATATGTACAGCCAGTAACAGTGTTTTCACCAGCTCTAAAGCGAATTAGTAAAACGAAAGAGAAGAAAAGAAAAAGCAAATGGGACGACCAAAAAGAAGAAAATGAACAGTCAATATAAATATCATTCTATATCATTGGAGGATGAAGAAGTGATCATCATAAATATCACATATGGGTCAAGAAGATGTATTTAACACAAATTTCAACTATTTATTTTCATCACCTGATAAGGACAGAAACTTGTAATAAAGCCAAACTTTTGGGCCATTTCCGGCTTCTTTCTTAAAATTTCCGGCCATCTCCAACCATGCACTAAAATATCAAATTTGGTGTTGATTATTCTCTAATGATGCACCAAATTTTTTTTTTGGTGTTTTGTGAATTTGGTGCAACACTATTCACTGCACCAAACATTAAAATATATATTTTTATTTACTAATATAATTTAATTGTTATTAACTAGTTAATTAAATTTTATAGTTTGGCCATTTGGGTACCGTTCGGATTCTGATTCATATCAGTTTTTGGATTTTGATATTTCAGTACTAGAGATGGAGGATCCATTATGATAATTTAGAATTGCACAAAATATTGTTATTGATATGCAAATTGATTAAGATTAAAAATACATAATAAAATTCCATAAAACATTCCAACATAAAATTACTAAACTAAAACAAAAAAACATAAAAAAAAATGCAACAAGATAATTCACGATATATCTAGCTGATGGTATATATCCGAAATGGTCCACTCTTGTTCAAACAATTCACGATCCACGTGGTCCCAAAAAGAAATTATTTGCAAGAAGGCAAGAAGCATGTAGAAAAGACGTGGAACGTGCATTTGGAGTATTGCAGTCAAGATTTGCAATCGTGGCCGGACCATCACGTTTTTGGAATAAGAGAGTTTTACATGATATAATGACAACATGTATCATTATGCATAATATGATCATAGAGGATGAACGTGATGTTGATGCAACAATTGAAGAACGAATTGAAGTCTCATCTGCAGAAGTTGAGATGGTAAATAACGAAGATGCCCGATTTCAAGAATTCTTAGCTCGGCACAGAAAAATCAAAGACCGGGAAGCTCATATTGAACTTCGAAATGCATTAATTGAACACTTGTGGTCGGAATATGTAAATTATGAGAATTAGTACAATGTAATTTATTTTCCAGTATTTTTATTTTATCGATTGTAATTTTTTTTTTATCGAATGTAATGTTATATCGAATTTGAAGTTAATTTATTTTATGAATAATTAGTATTTATCATAATTATTGAAAAATAAAAAGAATTTTAAATTTAATAATATAATAATAAATGTTATTTTTTTGGTGTGAGATTTGGTGTTGTGGTTAGAGATGAAATAAAATACTATTCACTTTTACACCAAATTTGATACTATTCACAGCACCAAATTTGGTGCTATGGTTGGAGATGGCCTTAGTGAACGAACAACCATAATTCCTTTCATTTAATACAAATAGAATCGCTGGGCAAATTAAAGGTTTTAAGGTTGTTTGTTCATAACTCATGCCTCTCAGTATCTATCAAGATCAGTTTGTGTAAATGTCTCAAGTACAGAACCAGAGACGCACATACCATCTCTTCTTCTTCTTCTCCTCCTCTGTGAGAGATGTGTGTATGAATTGTAGAATCAGCTGTCTATTGTTAGCAAGAAGTTTCACTCCCCAATATCCCAATCAAGTGTGTAGAGCCGCGACCTTTTGAGACAAAGCATCAACTGCATCATTGTTCGATTCCCCGTGCTGCAATAATCAAGAATGTGAATCAAGAACCTGAAGAACAAGTGTATACAAACTTGTAATATATCTTTAAATGGTTCTTGATCTTTACCTCGGACTTGTTTCTTTGTTTCACGCCAATGCATTTAGATGCACTGATGCTGGCACTTTTCAGCAAGCTTCGGGCACTGTAACCCGTCTGGCTTATTCCATTCATGTAATCTGAGCCCTCGTGTTGAGAATTTGAAGGGGTTTCGAGTGTCGTGGCTAAAGAGGCTGCAGGTCTGTTCTCGGTATCGTGATTGTGTAATCCATTCTCTTCCTTGGGAGCAGGGACTCTCTCTCTGAAACAGAAAGGTACCAAACACAACACGACCAACGTGATGATGCAAAGTTTATAAGAATCGGCGGAATCTGACAACTTCTTCAAATCAATTTTACAAACAAACCAAGGAAAACAAAATTGTACCGAGGCAAGGAGGCGTGTCGTTGTTGAAGAGGAGCGCTTCTCTCACCCTTACCGTAATGTTCCTCAAGATGTGCAAATTGTCTCTTAAACCGATCAACCCCACTGCATTTTATTTGGATTACGAAAATCTTTATCTTTTTTTTTTGGTCGAATCGAAAATCTTTATCTTACTTCTCGTAATTCGTAGTAAATTTTAAATACAGATTGTAAATGTTATAGTATACCTTGGGTACATGAAGCTAGTCTGTTCTCCACCTCGAAGATATTCTTGCAGCATCTGAGGATGATACTCTAATATCTGCATTGTTTCACATTCTAGTTTTGTAAGAAATATGATAAACCGATGAATAAGTGTGGATAAAAAAGATAAATTTTGCCATTGTTCAGAGCATAACCAATCCAAACAAAGGAAAAATAGTATGAGATTAGTGTACCTCTCTATAGATCAATTCTCTCACGTCTTCTTTCATAATCTTCCTTCTTTCAAACTCAAACTCAAGTTTTGGAATCGGATGAGTAGATGGTTCCCGATCCACGTTTGCCAGACCATAGAAGTAAGGATCTGCCAGTGCCTGTATACACACACACCCAAATGTATATATAAATATTTCCTTGTCTGAGAGTGATTGAAACTGGTCTGCAACTTTGAAATGCAAAGGCTAGAAAAAAATTAGTGTAGCGGAGTTTTACCTCTTCAGCTGTGGGACGGTCTTTGGGATCAAATGCAAGAAGACGGTGCAGCAAGCGAAGGGCCAACGGGTCTACATGAGGAAATTTGTGAGTGAATGGAACTGGCGGTTTTCTCCTCATGTTACCGAGATATCTCCTCGCCTTTTCATTACGAATCTGCAACAAAACAAAACATTGATCATCATTACAGGAAATAAAAAACTGATCCAACCCTGTTCTAGTAATGTTATTACACTATTCTCATATTTATGTGGGCCACATACCTACGACTTGAGGTTTCAAACCAATTAATATGAATCTAACCCGAGCTAGGCCTAAACTACTTGCAATAAAACCATGGCTGGAAAGCACAAGTAATCAAATAGTCATAGCTTTTAAAGCTTTTAACTCTTAATTCATAGGACATCAAAGAAACTCCATGCTTAGCCAAATTGTAGCAAGCAAAAGAAAGATGAACTTTAAACTGACTAATACCAACTAACCCTTGAAATAGCTTCGGGTGGAGGAGTACCAAGCAAATCAGTCATAATATCCAATTGGTGCACAACGTTCTTCCCAGGAAACAACGGCTTCCCTGTGAGCATTTCCGCAAAAATGCATCCTATGCTCCACATATCAATGGCAGGAGTATACTACAGCATAGAAAGGGCAAAAAAAAATATTAATCCTCACATTTTGGTGTCATAATAAGCGAAACAGGTAAATTGTACACAATAAAATATAGAGAGTTACTCTGGAGAAGAAAGAGCCACATAGTTCTGGTGCACGGTACCATCTTGTAGCGACATAGTCCTGCAAAGAAGCAAAAATCATTTGTACACAACACTAGAATTAATTAAAGAAAATGAAAAAACTTATGATTTCAGCCTCTAACATACAGTCCAGAATATAGCCGAAGGTGCATCATTAAACGACACACGAGCAAGTCCAAAGTCGCAAATCTTCAGCTTGCAATCAGAGTTGGCTAGAATGTTTTTGGGCTTCAAATCACGGTGAAACACATTGGCTGCAACAAAGCAAAAAACTTTTCTTCAGGTTTAGTAGAAAAGCAGTAAAGGCCCCATGGGACTAAGGTAACACAAGCCAATGCACTTGCCTGTGTGAATGAATTTCAGGCCACGAAGAAGCTGGTACAGGAAAAACTGGTAATGCTCAGGTGTTAGATCATCGTTCGCTTTGATAACTTGGTGAAGATCTGATTCCATCAGCTCAAAAACAACATAAATGTCTCTGAATTCTCTACGCGAAGGAGGAAGCATTACGTGCTTTATCTCCACTATATCAGGATGCCGGAGCAACCTGAGGAGCTTGATCTCTCTTAAAATCCGCGTTGCATCCGAGACGTGCTCAAACACATCATTGATTTTCTTTATGGCAACCTTTTCTCCCGTATGTGTGTCGATTGCAGATGCCACAACCCCGTAACTTCCTTTCCCTATAACTTCTTGGATTTGGTATCGGCTGGCTTCACCGTATTCAGTAAAGAACTCAGTCTCCAGTGCAACCTGTGTTTGTACAAACATGACACCACAAAATGCCTATTCAGACCTCAGATTGGAAAGAAGAGGAATCCTAGTCAAGAAGATGGCCTAGTTCTCAAAATTCTACAGATCACAAGTATCTTCTGACATATATAAAGTACCATAGACTCAAGTTCAGACCAACGGATATCAAAAACCAATTCAGAGCCGAAGTAAAGATCAGAGCAGAAGGCATCAAAGCCAAAGTCAGAGCCAATGGGAAGGAAGCATAATCATGAAGCAACCAAAGCCACAATATAGCACTATTCACAGCAGAAAAGTATTGACATCTGAGACTATTCAACAAATATTTGACAGTTCCATTAGACAATTCGTAACAAATTCCACCGTTTTCGGAGCAAACAAACACCAGGAAAATTGTGGCTCCATTCAATCTAATAGCTTAAACCCAGTAATTAAAACGATGATTTGCTACAGTTCCTTCCAATGTAGTTGGAGAGATTGACAGACATAATCACACAAAAAAAGCAACAAAACCTATGAGGTCCAAAATCAATGATAGATTTCGATTTTGAATCCGAAGAAATCAAACAGGAAAAAAGAACGAAACGACAGATCCATACGAGAATACCCATAAGACTTTTTACGAAAATGCTCTTCGATCGAAAGCTCAAGGGAAAAAAAAAACGAACCTTTTTATGAGGATCCATTTGAATATAATTCCTTCTTGTAACCCTAATGCACTTCAAACCAGACAGATCAAAATCTCTAACAAGGGCGAATCTTCTCGCTTCTTCTTCTTCTCCTTCTTCTTCTTCTTCCTCCTCTTCTTCTTCCTCTTCTTCTTCCTCTTCTTCTTCTTCGTGATTTCTGTAAATGGTAGTGAGCTGAGACCGCAAATTGCTAACAGATAATCGATCACTTGTGCCACCACACTGTCGAGAGCTATTGCTCAGATGATTCGAAGTATTCCGAGAATGAGAAGAATGATGATTATTAACGTTTGTGCTGTGACTAGCACCCATCAAACACACCTCTCTTTTTTTTTTCTTTTCTATCTTCTTTCCTTAATTAATTTTCATTAACAATAATTATTACCATCGATTTGACAATAATAATAATTATTATTAGTAAATGTTTCAACTCTCGTCGACGACGCACGAATCTCTCAGGTAAGGCGTGCTTCTCTCTTTCGACTCGCCATATTATTTATTTTCTTCGTCAGGTCTTTTGGTTTGGCTCTCTCTTGTCCGAATGTTGCGGAAGGAAGAAGAAGAAGAGCGTAAAAGGAGAAGGCGAAAAGGTTTGGCACGTGCGACGCGTGTATGTCGTCTTCTGCTAATGGGCATATTTTACAATAACTTCACATGGGCTTGCTTCTTTTCCTCTCACTCGTCGTTTTCGAAATTTTGCTTTATAACTAACACATAGTATTTAAATTGATGATTTGTTATTTTAACTTACGTCCGTCCATATTAGACAAAACAACAATGTGAGAGAACAACATAATTTTATTGATTTTGAATATGGAGATTGTGGTTGGTGGGGTCCAGTGTCGTAATAATGTTTTGAGAGATTGCAAGATGCCAGCCAATGTCTGCCCTGTAACTCTTCTCATGCACGTCTCCGGTCGTGGCTTGAGTTGAGGTCCCAAACGTAAATAATTCATTTTTAAAATCGACACAAAAAGGATGTGCATATCGGCCCATTAATATTATACAAGTAAGCCTTGTGTTCAGGGCTCATTATTCGGCCCGTTAACGTGTGGAAATAAGGCTTTTATATGGAAGCTTTGCTATCGCAATATAAGCGAACTGGATCATGATGATTAACGCATGAATCCTCAATGAGATATTGTATCTTGCTTCTTGGATTACCAAGAAATAGGAGATCCACCAAGAAGAACGATATACGAGCTCAAAGAACGCCTAGTCAAAGGACAAGTAGCCCAATCGGAATCACAATACGCATTTACCTGAAAGTAGACAAAACATTAACTTTAGTGAAAACGGGTTCCTTAACATAAACCAAAATCTCGATGAGTTCTATGATCCTAAAATCCACTTAAATCACGGTTATATATATACGAGGTTCATTTCAAAATACAACTCAAAACATTTGGCCACCGAACATAACCATCGTTCCATAAACTCGAATGCACTCTACTTTGTGTTTCCTCTGTTTTTTTCTGTGTCAAAATTTGGCATTCACCAACCAGCCAAAATAGTAAAGAACGTCACGTTCAGGCTTGGGCTTGGAATGTGACGAATGTCGTTTTTATTGTTCAGGCTTCTTTGATCAAACTTCATGTATTTTATAGAGTGTCTCCATGTCGTAATCTCCTATGAGATTCTTATCGCTAGAAACCCAAAAACAAACACACATATGAAACACAACGTTTCATACGTAATTCTCACCGGAAAGTTCTCACCTGTTATCTCTCAATACAATCGAATCTCTCTCTCAGAAATTACAACTGAATGAATGACTCGAGAAGAAAGTCAAAGCCCGATAAGTAACGATCACCCCCGTTGTAACAAACCGAAACAACTTCTTGCGCGTGATCTCACTCTCTCTCTAATGGCTAGAAGCTCAGCTTTTCTTCAATCTTCTTGACGAAGCATAAAACGACGACGACGCTTAGGAGTTTAAACTTGAACCATCGGTTTAATCTCTGAAATCAATCTCATGACTTCTAAACCCGGTTCCCTTCAATTGGCTTCTCCAAAACCGGTTTCAGCTCAATTGAATCGGACAGTAACAATTTTTCTGTCTTTACTAAAACTTAAAAAAAATTAGAGTTAAATGCGTAGCTAACCCAAACGTTGAATGCGTGAAACGGAAAAGCTAAAATAAAAAAGTACTATTTTGAACTAGACACACATGCAACTAAAAACCGCAAGTTTTTCTTTTTCAAAAATTGTCGTTTATCATTTAATATAAATATTTGTTGTTATAAGATTTAATATATTTTGATTACACCGTTTAAATACATTTGCTTGCAAAGTTGCAATGCATGATAACCAAAATAAAAGTTGTGCATTTAGGACTTAAGTAGTAATTATTTTTGTTTCCTTCATACATCTGTTTAAACAGTGTAATTAAGATAAGAGCTTTGCATTTAACACTTATTAATTACTCCTTCATGAATTTCTTAGTAATATTTATGCTTTTAACCAAAACATTTTATATTATGAAACATAAGGAATATATTTCTTCCGTTTCATATTAAGTGTTGATTTAGAATTTAACTTTGTTTCGTTTTAAATATTTTTAATTCAAATTTTTGATCAATTTTCCACTTTTATCTCTATCGTTTAGATTATTAATTAATGAAATTATATTATATAATAATGTAATAATTAGAAATAAAAAAATAATTATTTTCTATGTATGAAAAAACCTTAAACATACTTATAAGTAGTATAACGAAACAAAATATTATTTTTTTGCTCGTACATGCCTAAGCAGTGTAATTAAAATATAAATTTACATTTACCATCTATATTTTTTTATTTTTTTATGTTAACCTGTAATCAAAATATTAAACTCACAGTAATTAACACACATTACAAAATATTTGATGTATTTTTATAGAAGTAGGAGTTAAAATATAGGATATTTACTCAATTTTTTAGTGAATAAAAAAAAATTTAATCAAAAAAAAATTCAACTGCATCATTAGGTACACATGCTAAAAACGACCTAAAATGAGCACACTAGTATTCCCTCCGTTTCTTTTTATAAGTAGTTTTGGCTAAAAGCACAAAACTTAAGAAACTCATCTTTTACCAAAAAATATCATTTAATATATAAATTAAAAATAATCCAGCCAATCATAAAAAAAACTGCAGAATATTATTGACCACACAATATTCGATAAAGATAAAAGTTACATAGAAACATGAAAACAACTTATATTGTGAAACAAAACAAAATCTCTAAAACTACTTATAAAAAGACACGGAGGGAATATATTTCTAAGCACACATATTTGACCTATTTATTAGCATACACTGCTTGCTAGACTGCCTTTATGTATGAGTGTATGCTAATAAATAGGTCAAATATGTGTGCTTAGAAATATATTCCCTAGGTTACTAAGGGCTTCTCCAATGGCACGAGAAAACGTCAAATATGCAGTCTAACAATGACATAAATGTGCTAGAGGCGTCTCATCTTTTTGCTAATCTATCTGAAGGAACTGCTCCACCTGCTAATTATGTTATTAATGGGAAAAATTATAATATGGGTTATTATCTAGCTGATGGTATATATCCAAAATGGTCAACTCTTGTTCAAACAATTCATGATCCACGTGGTCCCAAAAAGAAATTATTTGCAAAGAAGCAAGAAGCATGTAGAAAAGACGTAGAACGTGCATTTGGAGTATTGCAGTCAAGATTTGCAATTGTGGCTGGACCAGCACGCTTTTGGAGTAAGAAAGTATTACATGATATGATGACAACTTGTATCATAATGCATAATATGATCATAGAGGATGAACGTGATATTGATGCATCAATTGAAGAACGAACTGAAGTCCCAGCCCCAGAAGTTGAGTTGGCGGGTGACGATGATGCTCGATTTCAAGAATTCTTGGCTCGACACAGGCAAATCAAAGACCGGGAAGCTCATATTGAACTTCGAAATGCATTAATTGAACACTTATGGTCCGAATATACTAATTCTGAGAATTAGTACGATGTAATTTATTTTTCACTATTTTTAGTTTTATCGATTGTAATCGTGTATTTAACTTATAATTAATTAGTTATAAGAATAATTAGTATTTATCAAAATTATTGAAAAAAAAAAATTTTAATTTAATAATATAATAATAAAAAAAAAATTTTTAGTGTGAGATTTGGTGTTATGGTTGGAGATGAAAAGTAAAGTGGAACACCAAAACACCAAATTTGGTGTTATTTTAACACCAAATTTAGTGTCAACGTTGGAGTTGCTCTAATGCAACAATGCTTGCTAGACTGCCTTTATGTATGAGAAAGAAAAAAAAAAAATTGTTTTTGAAAAGAAAAAGAAAGGTTATATAGCATTGTTTACACTGAAAGCGAGGCGGTATTTTTTAAGACAATTTGGCGGTCCATTTTTCATTTGGGTGCCAAAAAAAAAAAAAAAAAAAAGAGAGTAAAGAAACACAAAACTCAAAATTAAAAAAACAAAATTCAGACGCCACGTCATCGATCCTCGTCAAAACCATCGATTAAAAACTTTCAACGGTGAGATTTAAAGTAATCGCAATTTCGACATTTTCGTCATTTTGCCCCCCTCTCTCTCTCTCCAACCTAACTTTATCTATTTCTTCCCCAATTTTTATTTATCTATTTACAATAATCAAAAGACGGAGAAAAAAAAGAAAAGAAAAGAAAAGAAAAAAACCCTAAAACTCTAAATCTCACCTTCCTCTGCTTTTTTTTTGTTATCACTGTTTCTCTCTAAAAAAAAAAAAAAGAATCCATGGATCCATCTCTTTCTATATCCAGTGATCATCACCATCCTCCTCAGTTCACTCCCTTCCATCCCTTTCCCACCTCCAACAACCCCTTCGTCTCCGGTCCCCTTTACGCTGGACAATCGGTTAACCAGAATCCGTACAACAACCATGTCTTCCAACCGCAGCCGCCTCCGCCTCCGCAAACGCCTCCGTCTCAGGGACCTCCCCATCCTTCCTTCAACCACCCTCCTTACTCCCAAGTAAGCTCTCAACCAAAGTCTTCTTCTTTAACTAAACTCGCTCGGTTTTTTTTCTTACCAGCTTTCTTCTCTGTCTGTAGATGATTTGCGCGGCGATTGAGGCTTTAAACGAACCGGATGGTTCGAGCAAGATGGCAATTTCGAGGTACATCGAGAGATTTCAACCCGTTTTACCTCCCGCTCACGGAGCTTTGTTGACTCACCATCTCAAGTCCTTGAAGAACAGTGGCGTGGTTGCTATGGTGAAGAAATCCTACAAGCTCGCTGCTTCTTCTCTTCCTCTGGAGAGTGGTGCAGGTCTGGAAGTTCCCAGATCTGAGATTCCTTCGAGCAACACCGCTCCGCTTGATCCGGTGGCTATCTCTGCTTCTGGTTCTGCTTCTCAGCCTCAGAAGCGAGGTCGTGGACGACCTCCAAAACCTAAACCCGAAGGTCAACAACCAAGCGATGTTCAACCCAACACCGTCCAGTCTAATGGACTGCCAAGCTGGGAACAGCAATACGGATTGCCTGCCACTAAACCGACCGATGAGGTTACGGAGTCGGCAAAGAGACGACCAGGTCGTCCAAGGAAGAACGGAGCTGCTCCAATCGTTCAAGCTGCGGTTATGGCAGGAATCATGAAACGAAGAGGCAGACCTCCGGGTCGTAGAGCTGCTGGGAGACAGAGGAAGCCCAAATCTGTTTCGGTTACTGCCTCTGTGTTTCCTTACGTTGCTAACGGTGCTAGACGCAGAGGAAGGCCCAGGAGAGTTGACTCTAGCGGCACCACAGCTGCTCCAGCAGTTGGAGAAGTGGTTGCGGTTGAGCCGGGAGTGAAGCGTGGACGAGGACGACCACCTAAGATCGGTGGTGTTATGAATAGGCTTATTACAAAGCCAAAGCGAGGACGAGGACGTCCCGCAGGCAGACCCAGAAAGGTAATTTCTGCTTCCCTTTCTCTATTTTATTACAGTCTGTGATCTTGATTGACATAAATTCGCAATGTCCGAGGTTAGTACTGTGCATAATTGTTCACTGCTCCGCCGTCAATTTGGAGTGAAAAAGGTTCATACTTTGGAGTAATCATTTGTGAATTCAATCAATGTCACTTTCCACTTTTGAGCATTGTCTGTTTTCGAGCTTGTAAGAGAGAATCTTAACCTGACTAGTTTCCAGTGGTTTTACTATATTCGTCGTGTCCCTCGCTTTTGGCTTATCCTTTTCTGGTTTCCGTGTGCTCAATTCTTATTTCTAATTTCATCTGGATAATTAAGACAAAGTGGTCGGTGGTGTTTCCCTTACTTATAATTTTCTCAAGTATTGTGAAAACTAATCTGCCTTATTGCTTACTTAGTTAACAGTCTCGTTCTTTGTTTCTTCCTTTAAATAGAAACGTGTGTCGTCAATTGGTAAAAGTTTAAGAGTTTTCTTTATTTAACCAATATTGTCTCTCTTGAATTTGTTGTACTTATATCTGACTTGTTTTCTATTTATGAACCTAGAACACAACATGGCCAGTCACGGCAGCTACTGGGACACAAGAACCTGCCTATGGAGAACTCAAGAGAAAGCTTGACTTTTTTGTAAGTCTAGTCGCCACTAATAAACAGTTTTTTTTCATTTAGTTAATTCGTTTTCAGATTAAATTCGTGAGTCTGATTTCTTACGTTTTGGGTTTGGTCTCGAAATGATTCAGAAAGAGAAAGCAAAAGAAATCTTGAACGTGTTGAAAGCTGGGGTTACAAGCAGCGACAATCAAGCAGTGGTGCAAGCCATGCAAGAGCTGGAAGGACTAATACCGATGTTGACTGTTGAGCCACAAGCCATGGAAGAAGTGCAGCCAGAGGAGGCAGCACCACAGACTGAAGCTGAAACACAAGGAGAGGGACGGGGACAAGAAATAGAAGGAGGAGGAGGAGGAGCACAGACCCACCAGACCCAGACAGAAGCAGAGGCAATGCAAGAAGCTCTGTTCTGAAGAAATAATGATCGAGAAACAGCCTAGACATAGCCTTTGTTGTTTGTGGTTAGGAGTGTTCTTTTAGTATTTAGGTGTTGGATCGTATCTTAATAGCCAGTAAGGAATTTTAATTTTAATAGTTTGCAGAAGAACAAACAAAAGACCATTTGCTGGTGTTGTCGGTGTCTCTCTAATTAAACAAACATTTAAGAGGTTGCTGTAAATTAGGGATGTTTTCTCTCTAAGATCATCTTTCGGGGTTCTTATAAAGGGATCTTAGTTTTTTTGGGATAAAAATTAAATCAAAAATAATTAAAAAGCTAAGAACCGGTTTTTATTTAGGAGATTTAGAGCATACTCAACGGTTTAGAAACTCAGTTGAGTTTCTAAACATTAAAATAAAGCAAAATTAAATTGTTTTTAAAACTAATCACTAAAAACAAGACACGTGTACAAAGGTTCTAAGAATCGTTTAAGAATCGCTTCTAAAGTTTCTAAGTTTAGAACGCCAAACCTCTAAGTTTCTAAAGTTTTATTTTTTTATTATTATTTTTTAGAATCCCTACTTCTTTAGAGCATCATTATTGCGGTATCTTAAAGGGGTTCTTAAGAGTTTTTAACCAAAAAAATAAATGAAAATTAAAACAATATCTAAGAACCGTTTCTTAATTTAGATCCGTAAGAAACGGTTCTTAGGAGGCACATGTCAAAAGGTCCCTCATCTTCCTCCTTCATCTTCTCCTACGGATTTCAGGCTCAAAAGGTGATTCTCTCGTCTCTTCTATCTGTGATTCTCTTCTCTCTTCTCTTCTCTCATCTCTTCTTCTAATTTTTCAGATTGGTACGTCAATGCCAAATCCCCAATCTGGATCGTCGACTATGTCATCGTCTTCACCACCGTCGATTGTCAGCCCTCTTGTCCCGCCGGCGGCATGGTCGTAGCTTCCAATTTCTCCGTCGATTTTCTCTCTGCACTCAATCCAATCGCCGGATTTTTGAATTCGCCTGATTCCTGCTTCTCCCAGCTTCACGCTCCATATCTGTTTCAGGTACTTTCTGGATTTCGATTCTAGAGTGTTGAATTAATGGTTGAGGAGGATAATTGGTGTATCAATGGATTGTGAAGGAACTCTGGTTTCTGTGAAGATGAGATTGTTGGAGATTGCTACTCATCTTATTCGTGGTCGAGAAAACTGAGAATTTTGATTGTTTTTTTTTTCTTGATAAGTAACTTGTTTGGGGTATTAGACATGGTTTAGTGAGATGTATGTTGTTGCTTGCCGTTATGATTTGCTCTGCAATTAACACATTTTCTGTTACTTCCATGGTTGCATATGTTGTGTGTTTTCATTGATTGTATCATCAGTATTTACCGTGAAGAGGATAGTATTATGGCTTTTCTTTTCCTGATCGTCATTGTTGTCATAGCAATCATCATCGTCATTGGTATCTCTCAACTCCTTTCTTATACACACACTTGGATACTTGTTTGAGTATTAAGATTTCTTTGTTCATGATCATTTTTTTCATTGTCTTCCACGGTAGAGGTTTTTGACTTTTCTGGGAATCATGTTAATCTAAGAACCTATCGAAAGCACAAATACCCACAAAATTTAATATTCAATTAGGGAATGAAGTCTTCTCCTGTAAAGTTGTCTCCTCTATGATTTGTTAATTTCATCTTTCTTCTGTGTACTCATCTTCACTATATTTCCTTCTATATGCTATTTGTGTGGTTTGTGTTCACATATCATACTTGTAACAACTTCTTTTTGCTCTTTGTGGTAGATTGTGAACCCAAACAACAAAGACATCCGTGACATAAACACACCGGGCCTAGCTCCACCAGCCATGAACAGACGTTTACTCTCTTCTTGGTCGGGCCCCTAAGCCCCATGTTGGTGTAGATGGAAGGACACCGCCTCAATTGAGAAATTAACCAGTTTTTATTCCCATGGCTCTTGGCTGCTGCGCATTTGAGAAATTAACCAGTTCTTTTTGTGTTATATCATATGTATGTGAGGATCAATCGTTGCAACAAACAAGGATCAAAACACTAGATTTTTGCTACAAGATGTTTGCTTGATCGTTGTGTAAATAAGTGAAATGAAGAAGGGTTATTTGGTTGAGGCAAACGAAACGTAGCATATCGATAAGCAAGGCATATAATTCGGCGCAGGTTAGTTTCACTAAACCAACTAACCAAGGTTAAGGTATCATCAGTGGCAATTGCAGGGACAGTTATAGCCAAAATAAAACCAATACAAAACCAAAAAAAAACATATAAGGGGTTTTTTGTTTGTTAAGAACCCCATAAGGGTTCTACCAATAAACTAGTTATTTCTTAAGTTTCTAAAGAGAGGTTCTTAAGTTAAGTTTAATAATAAAAAATTCTCTAAGAACCCTTAATGGGTTTCTCCCAATAATGATGCTCTTAGAACCCCCATTGGACATGGTCTTAGGAAACGGTTCTTAGTTGCCACGTGTCTATTATTGATCGCATCTCTTCCTTTCTCTCTCGCGACGATTCTTCTCGCTCTGTCCGTCGAAAACTCCCAACCTCCACATTCCAATCCGATGATTCTCTCAATCAACTCCTCTTCAATCCACGTTCCCAGAATTTGATTTCTGCTCGAAAAATTGTTCCCCAAATTGTCACGAAGATTATCGGAAGAGGAAGACGATGGTTTGGTTTCAATGCGAGGACTGTGGAGAGGAACTGAAGAAGCCAAAGCTCCCGAATCACTTCAGGATGTGCAGTGCCACAAAGGTCTCGATTCAATTTCCCTTTTTGTTTCTTCTTTTCAAATTGAATATCTGTGATGATTCTTCGGTCAAATCTCTTCGATTTTTGTTGCCAATCAAATAGTGTACAAGGACATAACCAGTGCATGACCGAAGTTGTAAGTATTCACCATTTCTACCAATCTTCTTCTCCTCTTTTGTTCATGTGTTTTGGTTATGGAACAAATTGGCTTAGATTTTAGGTTTTTTGCTATGTCTTTGGAATAAGAGATTGAAGAATTGTTTATGTGCCTTGAATGTTTTTGTGTTTAGGAGAAATATGGTCCAAAAGGTCAGTCAAAGCCATCTAATGTCACACGTGCGAAGCCAAAGAACAACTCGAAGCAACAACCAGACTTTGATATAAATGTTGGCTTATCAAATCGATATCCATGGTTTTTTATAAATCTTTGTTGCATAAGTTAATAGAAGCAAAATGTTTTGCTTTGTTATACATGCTAAAGTTTCATCATATATTTTATGTATTCCGTATGAAGAGTAGCTTTGTATATACTTCATTCTTATTTCAGAAAACAAAACCAACACAGCACAGCATTAGAGATCTACGAGGCTTGGGCTTGACACCTAATATCATAGCTTGTCGAAGCACAAAGGTTTACTTGTTCATCTTGTTGTCATCTCCTCTTATTCTATTATAAAAACTCAACTCTTATTTTCTCTTTTTCGGATAGGTACTTGATGAGAATGTAAAAGCAAAGTTATAATCTCGATTTTGCTATGTTCTGGTATGATGCATCCTGTTTTAGTTTCCCTTGTTGTCTTGTTTACTCTAAATTAGGTTTTAGCTAATTAGTGATCTGATCATGCTCTGTTTTTATTTATCTTTGGTTTGTGTTTGATAACCGAGCATCTGAGGAAGGAGAGTTTTGAGTAGTAGCCCGATTCTTTGTTGCACTTGTAAGTTCTTACTACCTTTTTCTTACTGTAAAGCATATAGCATAATCAAGGGAAAACAAAATCACTTATAAATTTAATACTGCAGATCGACTTTGTTGGAACACTGAGATGGAGAATTACTGTTTTGAAAAATACTGAGCAATTTAATTATTTTATTTTTGTAGAATCCAAGAAAGGAAGTTAATGCAATGCTGAAGAAAGAGGCTGAATATTTTGGAATCGACTTTGTTGGAACACTGAGATGGTTCGTATGCTGGGGTAATGGTCATGTGGGAGCCAACAAAGCCTTAGTTTTTCATGGTTCTTATTTACAAGAGGTTGAAGTTGTCTGTTATGAGGATCATGATCCTGATCAAGTGACATGCTCTGTCTTTGAGGCAAGCGTTACTTGCCAGACACTTCTCGAATCACCGGCCATGGCTCTTGCGTGGAATCCTAGTAAGCGTGATTCAGCCTTTGTAGAATTTGAGGGTGGAAAAGTACTTGGCTATGAATCTAGGTCAGACATTATGGAAGCTCGTATTAGTGATGATAGTGTATGTTTTCCATTGACTTGTCCTTGGGTGATAGTGATGATAGTGTATGTTTTCCAACCCTTTTCGTGCCTGTTAATAATGATCCCAAACATGTAATGTTGTTGACTTGTGAAGAAATGTTTTGGCATAAATTTGCAAATTCTAAATGTTAATCTAAACAAAATTATAATTTTTTTTTAAAAACCCCATTAAGGGTTCTACCATTGGAACATACAAAATTAAAAGTTCTTAGAAAAGGTTCTTAATTTAAAATTTATGATTAAATATTCATAAGAACCCCATGAAGGGTTCTACCAATAATGATGCTTACGTCTCTAGTTTCTTTCTTCTATTCTGCTTCCGTTTTGCATATCTTAGTTTTTGGAGGTCGAATAAATTTCTTATTATTATCGTTAGTATCTTCGTATCTATCCCATGTCTTCGTGCACAAAGCTATTAGCTTGTTAGAGGTTAGCTTTAATCGATCTGTTGAATTTGACATTGGAAGTAAATAAGTTTGAATTTTTGGATGCTGATGAAATATTGGAGCAATGGTGAACATTTTGACAGCGACCAAGAAAATAATATCGTTGATGCCAATCTTAAAAGAATCTCTTCAGCATCATTAGTCAGTCATTACTATAACTAGATGAATACCCGCGTATACACGCGGATTTATTTTATTAAAATATATATTTGGTGTGCCAAATTAGTTAATAGTAACAAATTTTAATAATTCCCGTTACATGGAGTTGTATAGGCAGATTTCTTTATTAAAATATATATATGGTCTGACATATTAGATAATAGTAACATATTTTAATCATTTCCGTTACATAGAATTGAATTTTGGTAAGAAAATTTGTTATTTTCTCTGAATATTAAGTTGCTTAATACTACCAAAATCCCTATGATCACTCATGTATTTGTCTTTTCACAAACTTGACGTTGATATAACGTTTAATTTTAAGTCTATTGGTTTATAGAACTGAAAACATAGGTGAGAACTACTACAATATCAAATGAGAATTGAGAATAATTTACTAATCCTCAAAATTTTATCTATCAAAATTATGGTGCTTTCTTTTTGTCAAGCTCCATTTAGTCTCGTCGTGAATACTCGTATATGAACAAAATGGTAACATTTTTAATATGTTTCTCGGGAAAACTGATTTTTGATACATGTATGCAGAAGTTAAATTTATTTATAATATTATTGTTCTCTCAATTTCTCCGTTGGTCTCCTTTATCATAAAGACGTAACTCTCGCTCTTTCATAAGAACGGTTATGTTTTGATTTGTATATAAATTATTTTGCCATCTTAAGTTTACAATTCTCGCAATTCTACCTCCTTTCACCCCTCTAGTTGGTACAACAAACATTTCTTCAAAATATCTTTAAAACTTTCGTAAATTAAGTAGTACCACAAATCAACCAGTCCCATTTACGGTTTTGAATTTAAAAAAATGGTTTGGAAAACAGATAGATTTCTCTGAGTTAAACTAATAATTCTCAAACCAATTAAAAAAAATATTTGAACTGAATTCTATTGAAAAGCTACCTGATTTATCGGAAATAAGAAATATTAATGTCATTTGACAATTAGAAAGTTATTTTTTATCTTCATCTTTCTTCGATTTGATTCTTATGCCTTCGGCTCTTAATTTTTTTGTCTTCGGTCTTCATTTATTTAATTTTAGCTTTATGGTCAAATTAGAATAAAGAATATCCCACCAATCCACTCTATTTTAATAAGTTTTCGAAGTCTCACAAAAAAATTATCAAAAAACATTCATCAATCATAACCCGATCAATCCACTCTATCTAATTTATCAGCCAAATTAAACTTGCTTATCTCTGTCATTATCATTAAATCATATTTTGTCGTCTATATAGTTTATGTAATTCTTTTTTTTTTTTTGAACAAAGTTTATGTAAGTTAAATTTAAATGTTATGAAAATTTAATTTAATTTAATTTAATTTTTTGGTTGAAATGCTATATTAATTGATCAACAAAATAAATTTGTACAAGAGTTCAAAGATATTGTGACTATGCGAAAATTTAATACTGTTAACAAAAAAAAAACTTCAGATTTTTAATTTTTTGGAAAACGTGTCAAAATTAAAATGTTTATTTTTTTATTAATTTTGAAAGCTGATGTGTCATGGAGAGGAGTGATGATGTGTCATCCCCTTGTGAGACTCACTCACTCTTTATATAATAGATACACCCATTATTACTTGCTCAAATGGTTAAATCTTAAAACTAAAACTTAAATTTAATATTAATCCATCTGAAAATATGTAAAATGAGAAGCAGTTTATATATATATATATTGTTGGAACTAATTTTTTGTCAAAGCTCGAGGGCTTGATAAAATTGTGTTAGTGTGAAAAGAAATGAGCTGAGCTATTTCTAATGAAATGTTTTCATTAATCGAGAAATGTTTTCTCGTGTATATATGTTGGAATAGTTGTGTCTTAAACGAACAACATGAGAGAAGAAAAGCCATACGTGCGACGTTCGCATCTTGGGCCTTGTTTGGGCCCGTGGACTTTTTGAGGTATCGATCGATACCCCTAGGTATCGATCGATACTCAACAGGCCGACTTAAAAAATCGCAGCCGCCTAAGATGATCTGGAAATATTCCTTTTATGATCTGGAAATATTCCTTTTTATGATCTGGAAATATTCCTTTTATGATCTGGAAATATTCCTTTTTATGATATGGAAATATTCCTTTTATGATCTGGAAATATTCCTTTTCTGTCAGGGAAAAACCCTAGCCTCTCTCCTATATATACAACACGATTTTCACCTAAAAAAAAATCCTCTGATACACAATAAACACATTCTAAAAGTTCTAGCAATAGTTTCTTCAATTCCCT